>ML793540.1:132778-145625 GCA_009831015.1 Picea engelmannii
CAATGAGCTACTATGGTTGCAAAACAAAGCTCGTATGAGAAAGTTACAACTAAAACAGTTAAGGTAAAATTTCAACACCAATTTACTTCCAGAGGGCATAAATCCTTGCTCATAAGTCCTTTTGGGGCTAATGAGTAGTCTATGGAAATATTATGAACCATAAAATATATCCATGGATCTAGAATTGGAATCTCAGTATGTAAAAAAGTGCAGGAAGACAAAGAAAACACCTATAGTATATAGGGATAAAATGAGAAAAACGGTCTAAACTTCTTTGGACCATAACTTTTAGCTCAAAGATCAAGTTTAAGAAAATGAATAGTCACTAGAAAGGTATTGAAGAGGAGAAGAAATATACACACATAATTTTGAATTGGGTACTAGAATTTTCTCAAAAATTAATAAATCAATTATGTATCAGTAAGTGAGTGGAAATTGCAGCTTATGGATGTTGTAACTTTTTGCTCAGAACTTAGAATGAGGCATGAGTACAAACATTGGAGAGTTGTTTCGGAGAATATCGTGTTTAAGAAATCAATTTTTGAATTGTTTCATTGTGGTCTTCATAAATTGATATGAAGAATAACTTGTATTCTAATTAATGAAATGTTTAATAGTATGCATGTGCTAACAATAATTATTACATGCATATTTCTTACATAATTAGAGGGTTAGGAAAAACAAATTTGGTTCCTTTATGAGGATTGGAGTTGTGGAATATGATCATGTAGATTACATCCACGAGGAGGAGATTAGAGGTATGCATGTCAGCATGGGAAATGTTGAGACAAAGTCTAATGGAAGAAGAGGAAGACATGAACCTGTAACTATGAGAATCATGCATAGGGAAGTGTAGAGATAAAGGGAATATAATGAAAGGATTATAAAGTATTAGGAAGAGATACTTCAAAGTATGAATATGTTGCATAATAAATTTAACAAATATTTTGTCACTAAGCAAGAAACTAGTTCTAGAAAAGTGATAGCATACAAATCTCATACCATAAGGGATGATCATGGGAATGATATCTAGTCAAGAAGAATGAGCAGGAACCATCATTATCCAAGGAAATCAACTAGAAAAACTCATGCAAGTTCAAGGATAGAGAGCATCCCAAGTGTGTCATCTATCAAGAGGCAAAGGAGAAATCTTGAGGTGTGCTTATTGCAAGGTGAACTCAAGAAAATAAATCCACCAACTTTCAATGGTGAGAACGTGAAAGGAGAAGAGGTTGAGGCTTGGATATTGGAAATGAAGAAATATTTATAGATGCATGATTATACCTCAAGGGTAGAAGCTATAATTGCAACCTATCACTTGCAAGTAAAGGGAACCATGTGGTGGGATCATATTAAACAAACCAAGCACCTTGATGAGAAGAGGATATCATGGAGGTAGTTCAAAGGATATTTCCAAGAGAAATATGTGTCCGAGAATTACTATGAAATGAAGATGAAAGAGTTATTTGAACTTATGTTGGGAAGCATGACCATGGATGAATATCAAAACAGGTTCTTTGAATTGCTTAATTATATTGACTTCATAAGGGATAAGAAGGTAAAAATACAAAGGTTTATAATTGGGTTACCCTATTTTTATAGTGAAAAAATACAAAATGATAACCTCAAGACTTTGAAGGGAGCCATAAGGAGAGAAAATCATCTTTATGAGTAGAGGAGAGGAAGGCCAATTTTCCAAAAAACTTGGAATGACAAGATGAAGGGTAAAAAGGATCAAAGATAGAAAGTATTTAAGCCACCCATTTTTGAGAACAACTCCTAAGTAAGTCAACAAGGTCAATCGGCCCAAAATGAGAACAATATTGTTGATTCATTTGGGAAAACCCCAAGGAAACAATGTTGTGGATGTGAGGGAAATATCTTACATAGGGACTTCCCTTACAAAGGAGAAAGAATGAGGATTTTCCACAACATTTAGGAGGATAAAACAATGCAATATGTGGGAGGAAACGTGCTAAGGATTTATGCATCCTTGGACAAAAAGTAAGAATTATTCTAATTCCCCATTATCGAAGTGGAAGGTACAATTTAGAGCCATCCCATAGCAATTTTAATTGATTATGTAGCTATTCATAGTTACATAAACTCTAAAATTGTTGAAATATTTCACTTGAAAAGGAAAGCATGAAAAATATTGGTTAGTCCAATTATCCATAGGAGATAAAAGGAAGATCAATGACTTGGTTAAATATTTTTCAATAGACATGAATGGACCCGGCACAAAGGTAGATGTGAACATCATACCATTGGGTTATATGATTTTCTAATTGGCATGGATTGATTGGAAAAATACCATGTTGTCCTAGACTATTACAACAAGACAATCACAAGTCTTGATGAAGAAGGGAAGCAAGGCAAGGTTCAAGGTATTCTCAGAGTTGTAGTTGTTAGATAAATTTCAGCTATGTAGTTGAAAAATAGTTTCAGGAAGGGATGTTAGGTTTTTGCATCCCAAATGGAAGAGGTAGCTAAATACAAAGTGGCAAGTATTGAATACCATCTAGTCTTAATGGATTTTGAAGAAGTTTTTGGAGAAATCTCAGGATTTCCACCAAAGAGAGACATTGATTTATCTATTGATTTGGTGCCAGGAGTTTCCCTAGTGTCCAATACACCTTACAGAACAGGCACACTAGAATTGAAAGAGTTGAAAATGAAGCTTGAAGAATTGTTAAAGAAGGGGTATATATGCCCAAGTGTGTCACCTTGTGGAGCCCCGGTTCTTTTTGTAAAGAATAAATATGGAACCTTAAGGTTGTGTATTTATTTCAGACAACTAAATAAGGTCACCATAAATAACAAATATTATGTTCAAGGATTGATGGCTTATTTGATCAGTTGAAAGGTGGAATAATATTCCCCAAGATTGACTTGAAAGTAGGCCATCATCAAGTGAGGATAAAGGAAGAATATATCAGAAAAATAACATTTAGGAAAATGTATGGGAATTATGAACTCACGGTAGTACCATTTGGACTATCAAATGCCCCAGTTTTTTTTACGTTCCTAATTAATGGAGTGTTCAAGGAATACCTGGATAAGTTTGTAATTGTTTTCCTAGATAATATACTCATTTACTCTAAAACATATGAGGAACATGAGAAAATTTTAAGTATGGTGTTGCAATTTTTAAGAGAGCATGAATTGTATACTAAGCTAAGAAAGTGCATATTTTATCAAAAGAAGATTCACTACTTGGGGCATATAATTTCCGCTTTAGGGATAGCAGTTGATCTTGAGAAAATAAAGGCCATTAGAGGATGGTGAGTGCCAAGAAATGTTACATAGGTCAGTTCATTCATGGGTCTTGCAGGTTATTATGGAAGGTTCATAAAAGGATTCTAAAATATTGCAAGACCAATTACTTCTTTGAAAAATAAGGGGGTGAAATTTGAATGGACTTCCAAGTGTGAAGGGACCTTCCAACAGCTAAAATAATTTTTGACAAGTGCACCAATCTTGAAGATTCCAGATCTAGATGAAAATTTTGTGGTGTGCATTATTACATGAAAGGAAGGGCTCGGTGGATTACTCACACAAAAAAGATCACGTGGTATGCTATGAGTCCAAAAAATTAAAAGAGCATGAAAGGAATTATGCTACCCATGATCTAGAATTAGCATACAATATTTATACATTAAAAATGTTGATACATTACCTCATGGGAAGGAAATTTGAAATAATGACATACAATGTGGTTTGAAAAAAAATTGTACAAAAGACACTAAATGCCAGATAAACTAGATGACATGAAATTCTGAGTGAATATAACTTTGAAATTAATCATATAAAAGGAAAGGAAAAATAATTTGATGAAGCACTCTACAGAAGAGCTCATGAAATGCATATTGCAACCATTAGCATGTACAAGAATGATCTAAAAGATAAGATTATTGTAGAAACAAATTGGACACTATCGAATATGATTCAGAATACCAATGATAATTGGACAATGTCGAAAGGCCAACGAACGTCAGGGAACCAAGAAAAAAAAATTAAATTTTGATAATTACTTAGTAATGTCTGTTGTTATGATCGATTTTATCCATATCGTGAGAACTCCTTGTCGGACTTCAACATCATATATAGTAGTGAAACACTACGAATGATTGAGGGAAACTATTAAGCACAACAATGATTATTTACCTATTATTAATTTTATTAATGTTCACAATTTATGGATCTCTCAAATAATTATATTTGGTGAGGTGATCTATGGCTTACTCACCTTGGCTCGTCCTCAATATTTATAGATAATTCCTCAAGAAGAGAAACGTGGTATATTTTGGAGCATTGTACAAGACTTTCATGTGTTCCACACAACTCTCTATCTATCTGTATCTTGGATGTATGTAATCACTAACTAATTTTGAAATTACAATGACTATGAGTGCATTCCTTGTCCGCTTTATCAAATTTATTTCATTCCTTCGTTCCTTGTCTAGGTTTTAGTTCTTTCTACATGCAATTTTCATAGTTATCTTATCAACTTTGAATGCCATCAAGGCGTAAAAAATTTCATGAGAGTCTAGTGATGGTGGCATATTCATAGTATGACCTCTCCAAATCACAATATCTTCCTATTACAACCCTGTTTTTTTCATTTGTTTTTCTATAAACCTTATTTCAACAATAGTGCCTTCTCAAGTTATGGGATTTAGAAATTGGTGACCCTCCTGTAATGATTTTTTTTTTTGTTTAAAATGCTTGATATAATTCATTATAAATCAATATACAAATACATTAGTATTTGCACATCCAATTGCCAAAGATTTATCACACAAGACCCCCCTTTGTACATAAGCAAGGAGAGACAACATGTCCACCTTTGTTCTAGAATCTGTATCTTTCATAAACATGGAATTCCTAGATGAAAACTAGATTGCTAAATATGATCTAAATGCAGAAACATATCTCATGTCGATTTGAGCATTTTCCTCAAGAAAAGTTGGTCTACGATGTGATATCCATAACAAAGAGATGCACAGGTATTTCCTTTAGTTATTTTTCATGTGTTTTAATAATGTTTTTTCTTTGCAACAACATTTTCTTTGATCCACTAAAATTTAGGGTACAATTTCAAGGTATCTTTTCATCTCTACCACAAATCTCAAATGAGTAAGAACTTGAACCAAAATATATGTGGATGATGCTCTCCAAAAGTGGCTTTCACTTTCCCTCTCTCAAATTATTTTCATATTGACTCATGGTAAATCGTATTGTTATGATAGTGTGCTAACTTTTCCAGAGTACGCACAAGAGAAGATGAGAGTGTTTACCCTAAAATTTTCTCAATTCATATTGCAAAGGAACACATATTTATAATGGAAAATTGCTAGAGGATATTCAATGCTCAAGTAAATTGTATGTATAGTTAATAAATGGCATGTAATCAGTAATATACAATTAGGCACTAGTGAGTAGTTAGAAGTAGATGGTTCAATGACTATCAAATAGGCATATTAATAAAATATTATGCACATACCTTGGAATATCTATAAATAACATGTCATCTTATTCACTTTCTTTCTCACTTTATATATGTTAATGCTCCTATAAAACCAAAATTTGGCCCAAAATTAGGCACCAGAGGATAAAAATGATCACACAACCAAAAATAGGCCAACCTAGATTTGATTTGCACCCTCTAAATTTTTTGTACACTTATTAAGTTGACCCTACCTCTCAATTTATCATAGGAATGAACCTAAATAAAAATGTACATTGCATATTTAATGTTGTCCACATACTTGACTTGTGTGAGTTGACTTAGCTTCACATTCAACATTCTCACTATAAGTTGGTTGAGTTTTATGAGAGAGTGTTCTTGTAATGATTGTCTTCTTGTAATGACTATCCATATGATTAAATTGTCATCTGCTCTTTAGCTCCATCCAATTTCTCCACTCTCCAAGTAGTTTATTTGGTGCTCACTTATTGCTATCATTCCCTCCTTAATCCCCTGTTGAAATTTCATCAAGGAATAAATTGACTTGAAATATTGATTTCATATGATTTTTTGGCAGTTTAAACTATTTGATTCATATATTCTCATATTTGATCTCGTCCACTCTCCATTCTTGTATATTTTCATCTTGTTAGGTCATCTGGAATTGTGTGATAGATTCCAAGATATCCCTTTCAGTTGATTTTTCTGTAATCAAACTTCACATGCAGGTAGTTCAATGCAAATACAAACAAGATAGGCCCAAACTCCAACTAAAAATGGATCAAATTTCATGTGCAGTTATTTCAATGAAAAGACAAACAAGATAGGCCCAAACTCTTACTAAACACATATTTGATTGTTAGATAAATTCATAAACAACTAGCTATTCACTCTAAATTCATATATATGGAAATAAAATAATTTGGAAGATAGGTGAAATTCTTAACAACATAAATACACAATAGACAACATGTGGATCCTAGCCACTACAGTCAATATTCCTAGCCACTATTTAACCATTTGTAATGGAGTGCCATTTACTAGGATTTTTGTTTCATATTTGCAACATGCTACACGGACATTCAGATTTGCATACTTCTATATACAAATGATTTTATTCCCACTTAATTTTTATTTTTACATTCCCTATTTTATTGATTGTGTATAGGTATAAATTATTGTAAAATGTTACCTCTGCTTCACCCTAAAAAGTATAAAAAAACAACTTTCACTTGTCGATACATTTGCTAACTCTCAATGTTGTAATTAACCATGCAACTCTGAAAATCAAGTATATGTCATCCATTTGAAGGCCATGAATCAAATAGTGCATAATTTATTGAAAAGGAACCAACATTCAAGAGTCCCAAAAGAGCATTCAAGTCCAAATGGACTTATGTTGCAAAATATTATAATGGTGTTGAAAGGATAAAGTGTTCATGGTGTGTAAAATTTAAAAGGGAAACTCCATTTGCTAAAGATTGAAGTATGACCCTTCAAGTTACTGGTCTAAACATCCATGCAACATCAGAGGTTCACAAATTTGCTTTGCAACTTTTAGAGGTGGGAAGAAAATGGAGTACTCTTCCAATTACTAAACATGTAGAGCTAATGGTGGATTCTCAGAAGGAGAGAATTATATCATTGATTGAAAATGTGTTTTTTGTTGCCATACATGATTTACATTTATAAGTATATAAGTCAATATGTGACTTGAATAGGTATAAAAACACTCCTCACATGCCTCTAACAAATGAATATATAGAATATACAAATAAAACATATGGAAAATAGTTTCTACAAGTTTCTAAGGTGGTATATTGCAAAAAGTTAAAAGATGAGATTTCCAACAACCCATTTTACTCAATTTCAGATGATGAAAGTACTAATTGTACTATGGTGCAACATTTGAACATTTATATTACATATTTCAAAAATGAAGGAAGAAGTCAATGTGTTACAAAATTCATACACTTACTTCAAATTAGGGATGGAACATCATAGTCTATGTATGACGTTGTGACATCTCTTTTAGCATAAATATATATATCCTTGGTAAATTTAATTGGATTTGGATATGATGGAGATTCATCCATGAGGGATATTCATGAATATTTATCTACTAAGATTCATCAACATTCTCCTCATTTATTTGATATCCACTGCATAGCTCATCAGGAAGCATTAGAAGCAAATGATGCTTCATGTTATTTTGCAGAGTTATAAGATATTGATAACTCTGCAAGAAAGGTTTATTCATGGTTAGGGAAATATACTAAAATAAATGGAGAATTTAAAGAGTTAATGGAGTCATTTCGAATCACAAGGCTAGAATTGTTACAAATCCATCATATTAGATGGATTTCTAGAGGAAAAATCATGGAAAGACTCGTTAAGCTCATGCCATCTTTATTACAATATTGGCAGTTAGGGGAGAAAAAAATGTATGAGCTAGAAAAAATATTTCAAGTTCAATTTTGCATCCATTTACTAGCAGATGTTATTATTGAGTTGAATAAGTTGAATCAAAAGTTCCAAGAATATCATGTTGACATTACATCTATTGGAACTATTGTGGATATTACTATTAGATTACTTCATAAGTGATTTCTAAGAGGCATATTTGGGGTAGGTGCAATGCACATATCATATTTTTTAAGTAAAATGAAGAAAGGAACTTTTGAGTTTGTAGATTGCACAGGTATGGTACATGTATATGCACTGAGATTTGAGAGTTTTCTGAATTCACAAAGAGTGGGGACACTAAATGATTGCATTATGTTGGGAAAAAGTTTTTTAATGAAATTGATTGACTCTCTAAATGAAAGGTTCAAAGATTTACCTATATTTAAAGTTGATAAGTTTTTTAGTCCTCGTAATTATTATGAGTATATGGATGATAGAGACTCTCAAACAAGAAGATATAGATAACATATTTATGTGAGAAATTCAATGTTGGGGACTCACCTATTGTGAATAGTGCTAGATATTTGGATGAAATGGAAGAATTTGTTTGTACTATGTATAGATTATACCCCAAAAACCATATGTTTGGAGCATGGGATCTATGTGGGGGTGAACCTGAATGGTTAGAAGGATTTTAATGTTTGATGCAATGATGACAATATATTCTTGTTATTCCAGCTAGCACAACATTATGTGAAATAGGCTTCTCAAAATTAAATTGAATAAAAAGTGATGACAAATCAATACTTTTTTTAGAAACATTAGATATATTATTTTTTCTCTCTCTCATTTCACCTCATGCTCTAAATGAGGTAGAATGGAATGCTATTTATGATTAATGGAAACATATGAAAGCTCGAAATCCTCTTCCACTAGGAAAATAGATTCATATCTATAATGATCTAAGATCTGGTAATTTTAAAGAATGTGAATGTAAGTTTCAATGTTTATTATTGTCATTGGCTTAGCTTACAGAACACTTGGTAGAACCACTCCTCATTTATTTGAAGTTTTTTTTTGTAATTTCTTTCAGTAATAGAGTATTGTTATATTATGTTGGAGACTATGCTTATTGCCCTGAATTTCCAGACTGCAGATTTATGTAGAATAATTCTTAGTTATATTTTGTTTGAATTATCTCATAGAATGTGGTGTTTGTACTCCTGAATTTACCAAATATTGTTTTAGTAGATGCATATCTGAATTTTAGATAAAGGTTTCTACACTTCATTTTCTAGTTGTAGGTTGTAATTGTTTGAGTGCAGATCTAAATTATGAATTAACAATTTAACAAGCATCCGCAATGTGTCTTGGTAGATGGGCACTTCCAAAATACATGCTCAACCATTTCATCCCTATCATAAAGCATCCATGCAGACTGCAACATGCACGTAATACCAATGTTTTGAACATTTATCTTGAAATCCAAACCTTGGTGGATAAATCCACCCTTATACTTAGTGGCTTCAATTTTGAATAAAATTATTGTACCTTTTATCCAAATATCTAACATACTTCCAAATCCATATATCTCACCCCCCACCTTTTGTTCAAACATGGAACAACTTTGGAGGTGTTTGTTATAAGTTACAAGGTCATAAAGATCCTTTTCCATAGTTGTAGAAGGGATTCCCACTACATTGTCTCTCATATGTCCATATAGGACATAACCCATGGAGTTGCATTTTAAAAAGACAGTTTTCAAGAATCATTTTGCAAATGTCCTCATAAGAAAGTTTGTTTTATCAATTTAGCTTTTGATTGTGGTTAAGATCATGTTACATATGCCATTGTTATTTGTTACTTTAAGTTTATGTGTGTCTCTGTGTGTGTGTACAAAATTTTATGTTTTTCTTATTTCTTAGCAACGATAGTAATTGAATCGTGATATTTTGAATGATTGACAACAGGCCAAAGAGAATATCCATAAGGTTGGAATAAGACTTTATATAATATCACTTGTGCCATACCTTGCAATGGTCATAGTGTGTCATAGGTTCAGAATAAGAATTGGAGCACATACTCCATTCATAGTGTGAAAAGAAACCCACTCACATCAAAGAGAGTAGATAACTTGGTTTTCATCCATTCTAGTCTTAGACTGCTCTCGTGTAAAGATCCTCACTACAGAGAGGGTCCTTGTAAGGAATGGGATATGAATCCTAGTTTTGAGGAGTCTAGTGGAAATGGTGTCTTAAACTTGACCATTGATTCTGATCCACCACCATCTAATGATGATGAATGGGAAAGCAATCAATTCTTTGAAAATTTTGGTTGATGATGGAAGTGAGGACATAGCCTCTTTAGATCATGATTATGATGGCTAGCCTTCTCTTCATTGATGTTTTCAGTATGTTATTTTTTTATTTTCAATTTTGTATAATTAGGATTTAACTTACCTGCACCCAAACTACCCTATTTCTAGAGTTATGGACCTAGCATGGAGGTAGAGACTCCTTGCAACATTAGTGCTTGCGAAGTTTGTAATCTATAGGTGACATGTGGTTTTTATTAAAAAACCTTTTTTGTGGTGTACTTGATTAGCTATATGAGCCAATGCATCTCCAATGTATTTTCTATTCTTGCCTTAATATTTAGCACTTCATGCAAAATCTCATAGTTGTTTTATGATGAAACATTTTTACTAATTGGAGAAAGGAAGTATACACCTCAGGTAAAGATCTAATCTTATCTAGCATCTGCTTCATTTTTTTGTACATGACCACCCTTAAACATAACTTATTTTTTTCCAAGGAGTAGCCTATTTTTAATCTCCTTATTGGAAATAGTCAATGCATATATCCCATCTTTTCTTTTATGGTTATAATCTTTTAATACTTAGTACTTATGAAAAATCTCCCTGAACTATGTAATGATGAAACCTTTTATATATATATATATATATATATAGAGAGAGAGAGAGAGAGAGAGAGAGAGAGAGAGAGAGAGAGAGATGAATTATTTATAATACTTGAAGCTTCAAATATTCATATTCTATTTCAAATGTATGTAAAATTATACAAGATATCAATACCCTTGATGTTAAATGAAGGCAATACAATGTTAAGAGATCAAAGGAGAATTCACAAAATGTCACAAAGAGACCTCGTGGAAAGTATTTAGTATGATAAAAATGACAAATATTCATGTATTCTTTATCTTTTGTAATGAGAGGTGACAATTCTTTATCTTTTGTAATGAGAGGTGACAGATAACTTCCAATTACATAAAAACATTTTTGGGGCTTGTAGTTAATTTCCAAAAGTTTTTTTATAGATATATTACATAACAATTTTTTTGGGGTTTGTAGTTAATTTCCAAAAAAAAAAATTACAGATTTATTACATAACAACTTTTTAGGGTTTTCATTTAATTTCCAAAACTTTTTTGGACAAATGTATTACATACTAGTCTTTTGGGGGCATTTAATTTCCAAAGTTTTTTTTAGGAATGTATTACATAATAATTTTTTTGGGTTATGTTGGATTAAGGATATGAGTTTGAGGTTATGTCCTTTTAAGGACAGGAGTTAGAGATAAATGAAATATGATGAATAAAAAGACTTTGAAAACAAAATATATTATCTCATTTTTAAAAAAATTAACATAATTTACAAATTTTGTTATTCTATGAATTTACATTTTTAAATTTGAATTAATATATATTTGATATTATGATAATTGTAATATTTGATATTTTTATCTTGAAAAGGATGTATGACTATATACTCTTCTCATTGAAATTAGAACAGACCCTTCCAATTTATCAGTGCCTAATATATGCTTCAAATCCCAATAACCGATAATGACCACTTGTTCACGTGTTTTACATGAACTATGAGAGATTCATAATTGGCATGTATTTTAATAACAGAGTGTTAGGCTACCTTAAAGCATGATATATTCATGGCTGACCTGTATGCTTAGAAGCAAACTAGACGCACCCATTTACATTTTCGACTTTGTTCTCTTTAATTGTGTAATATAAATTGACTTGGAATCCAATTTCTCACTTGTATTTTGATATTAATTATTAAACCTTGTTCAGCTTAATTGAATGATATAAATTGATGTGGAAACCAATTTCCCAATTTCCCATTTGTATTTTGATATCAATTGCTAGCATAGCCGTTAATTAGCGGCTGATGAACGTTTAAAGAGTTACGGTCTATAAAAAAAAATTCATTTTAAAATAAAACCTAGCCAGATAATGATTAGGTAAATGTTAAAAACTAAATTTCTTAATATGATTAGCTAAATGTTAAAAAGTAAACAGGGTAAAGGATGCATTTATAAATGCAAAGAAGTTATCAACAATAAATCTGATCCATTGATTTTGGAGGACGACTAAGAATATACTAACATCTTCAATGCATAACCATCAGCCCATCTCCAATAAGTATACGCCTTTAGGCATAATTAAACTTTGTTTACTTCAATTGCCAATTAAATTGATGTTGATTCCATTTTTCCACTTATATTTAAATATTAATAAAATAACTAACCCGTTGGTTGACAAATTTTGAGTTCATTATATAACAGTTGAGAAAGTCGAAAATAAGCTATTTTGCTTATATTTTTTATTTATAAAATTAAAGTTATTTTGATATTTTTTTATTTATAAAATTAAAAAAATAAATAAATAAACAAATTGTTAAATTTTTATAAATAAACTTTATTATTAATAATTTGATTTTTTATAAAAATATATAAAATATTATGCAATTTTATTATTAACCATTTAATTTTTGTACACTTTATTTGTATGATATAAATTGATGTGGAATCCAATTTCCCACTTCTATTTTAATATTAATTATTAAACTTTGTTCTCTTTAATTGTATGGTATATTTTTTATTTATAGAATTAAAGTTATTTTGATATTTTTTTATTTATAAAATTAAAAAAATA
>ML793540.1:148042-173158 GCA_009831015.1 Picea engelmannii
GCAAAGAAACCTCAATAGCAGAAGCATGGTGGCCAGAGGTCGATCTACAAAAAGAGGGAAAAATCAGAGAGGTACATCAAGGTCTAAGTCAAAAGGAAAGAAGAGTAAGAAGAAATGTTAGTTTTGTGGCAAATATGAGCATCTCAAGAAGGATTGCTAGAAAAGATAGAATGCATCCAAAGAGGACTTTACAAAAGAAGCAAAGGAAGCTAATTTAGCTTAAACGAGTTCTGGTTCAGGTTCAGGTATGGTTTATAAGGTATTTTCTACTTGTGATGTTTCACATCAACATCAGCATTGGTTGTTAGATTTTGGTGTGTCTAGCCACATGTGTCTTCATAGAAATTGGTTCTCAACTTACCAATTGATTAATGATGGTGTTGTTTTTATGTGAAATGATTATTCTTGTAAAATGGTTGGGGTTGGTAGCATCTAGATTAAAATGCATGATGGTACTATAAGAACATTAACAGATGTGAGGCATGTACCCGAACTTAGAAAGAATTTTATATTTTTGGGAGTTCTAGATTCTGCGGGTTATAGATGTACAACTCAAGGTGGAGTATTGAAGGTGTCCAAAGGCATATTAGTAGTCATGAAGGAAAAGAGGACCAGGAACTTTTATCAGCTTGAAGGAAGGACAAAAATAAATCAAGCAATGATAGCATATGAAGGTGCAAGTGACTCTGTTCATTTATGGCATCATCGTTTGGGTCATATGAGTGAGAAAGGCCTAAAGGTACTGGTTGATTATAAGTCACTTCCAAGTTTAAAGTTTATGAATTTGAATTTCTACAAGTATTGTGTTTTTGGAAAACATTGTAGATAGAAGTTTAAAACATGAATACAAATAAGCAAAGGTATCCTTCATTACATTCATTCATATGTTTGGGGACCATCCCCTACAGTTTATTTTGGAGGATTGTCATATTTTGTTACATTTATAGATGATTACTCTAAAAAGGTTTGGGTCTATTTACTTAAAAGAAAAGCTTATGTATTTAATACTTTTAAGCAATTCAGATGTTTGGTTGAAAAGAGCATTGGCAATTCAATCAAGTGTTTAAGAAAAGATAATGGAGGTGACTTCGCATCTATGGAATTTGAAAAATATTGCAAGGAAGATGGGATAAAAAGACATATGTAACGTCCCCCTCCGTTACGACAACCAAACGAAGTACAACATGTCTTTTTTTTTCTTTTAGTGTTGTGTTAGGAAATGAAACATCATAATAAGAGCGACATCATCAACACATCAATCACCTAAATTAATGAAACAATTAAAAGGAATTAATAATCAAATATGGCACAATGCTGACACAACATCACCATGTACCACGACATGCATGTCAATGTATTAACACAATAATTAACAACAGCTAAACACGGATTCTTCGATCATCAGTCTCATGAATCCATCAATCCTAAACACAATTAAACATGGTGTAATTAAATTTTGTTAATCCATCATTCATTAATACATCGAGTCGCCAGTAAGGGTTGTTAACCCCTCAGTCATTACATAAAATATGATTAATTCTAAGACCTATAAATCAATTTATGACATAAAACCATAAGCGCAAGAATTCTAATAAAATCACGGCTATTCAACTACGCAAGGTAAGTATAAATTTCCTTCTATGCGTCCCAAGGAAACCAAGATTTAATTCAATCCAGCAACATAGGTATTTGAGGGCGCAAGGAAAACTTGTTATTAATCCATCAACAATTACATTTAAGGGCACAAGACAAAGATATTAACCGTCATCTAGACAATTTCGTAACGCGAGAAGTCTTATGACTAAACAACACTCCACCCTTCAATTATCGTTGCGTGCAAGAGGTCCAATAAATACACGATGTATGTCATAATCAAATCAGTTTGTGTAACGGTTCCTTTAGTTGATTGGACATTCATCAAAATAAAATTTGTTACGTGCTATAAGACTAATGCCTAAGACCACCATTATTACAAATTCAAAGGGAAAGAAGTCTACCAATCTAAACTATCATTTATTAGATGGAATCCATGAACGAAGGCATTCTAACATCATTGTGAAGTAGATGTTTGACCAACCTTAGAACCTCCCGCCCCCACAAGGTCATTATTCTTCATCTACCCATCTCGGATGGACATGTTAAACTAAACATCACTAAACTAATAATGATTATTTAATCATTATAAGTGAGACGATGGTGAATGAATCAATGAACAACAACATTAGATATTTAGAGGCTAAGAACCTTGTGGAATCCTAGACCCTTAAGGTATTTGATTATTAATTAAAACACACCTCCTAGGAGTATTAATAATAAGAATGTGATTTTGTGATTATTGTGCCTTCCCATTAATTCCTTACTGTAAATAAATAATTTACCTTCCTTGTTGCAAATGAAAAAATTTACATAAACAAAAACTTTTTCATTTAAAAAAATTGTTTTATACAATCTCCTTTTCAAACAAATACAAAATAAATTTATTAAGGAGATTCAACACAAATTTAGTTTTCAATTAACAAGTCCTTAAATTTAAATATTAAAAAAATCAATCTACGACAGTTACTAGTTGTATGGCCACTTATCCTTATTTGACCATTCCTTTCCATCAATAATTAAATCAATAAGAATAGAAAAACTTAATCAACCATCAAATCGATAGTCAACTAGAAGGTTAACATGTAGGGAATTCCGTCCTTACGCGAAATTAGCTGCCACGACAGGTTCCAATTTTAGAGTAAAGGCGTGTGTTCTAACAGGAGGGTAGTTGTCGTTATGGTTTTCTATGAGGCAAATAAACTTGCGGTTTGGCAGGGATAACTTGTTGTCATTAACGTTTTTTTTTTAAGAATGAATCTTGTTGTCTGGCAGAAATATTTGTTCGGTAAACTCATGTGTGTAACCCAAGCATGCGAGGGATTAAGGATCGGAATCGGTGTGTGCTATAATACTGGAGATTCTCTGAAAATAAAACGGGTGCAAGAGACAACTAAGTTGGAGGAATCGTGGTAGAAGAGGACAGGAAGGCAGTTAATTATTTACAAGAAGTGGATCCTTACTAGAAATAAAAACATAGAAAACAGAATCTGTTCAGGCCGCCTATAGTCATGCTCTCAAAATTCATGGAAGGAAGCGACCACCACTATCTGCATGACCACGCTAATAAAAAAATGAAAACCTATACGTTATTGCACACGGTAGACTAGACTCACATGGGTGCACCATGGACACGGAGCATCCACCCATCTGAGTCCTCTCTATCGGATTTACCCTCTAGGTGTTGTCCCTTTACCTCCAATTAATAACGTAAGGTTTAATGCTTTCCTTCCACGATAATAAATCCCTTATGTTTTTATTTTCTTAAATAGAATCAAAAAATGAACCAGTACACAATATACCTCTGTATTCCATCAGGAGCAACAACCCTTTGGAAGAAATTTCGAGAATAAAATTTCATCACCGGTGTACCCTATATATACTCTAGTTCTTCAAAGTATCCCAAGGGTGTAACGCCATCAAATTAATGGGGGAAAGAAGAGAATCACTTATGTATCTTATTTCGAATAAATAAGTGGCTCATGGAGATTGGAAATAACATTCCATAGCTGAATTCGAAGTGTTCATAAGCACTTGTCCCAATACTCTAACTATATGGATGGTGACTCATATGAGTAGAGTAATGCTAATCCATGTTTACAAGGCCAAGTGGACAGTTGCAAGCTTGCTCAACAATAACACTGATGGTGTTTGTGTGTGAAGTCCAAGTCATCGAAATAAAAGGGGAAGGAGCTAGTGCAAGGTATTTCCTTTGTTCAATGCCCCCCTTCATTGGAAGGTCATCTTGGGGACAGATTAAGATATATTTATAAGGACATTTTGAACGCCATAGCATCGATGACTAACCCTTTTTGGTAAGAGGAAGGGTCAGTAACCTTCAGCATTTCAAATCACAACAACAATCCAGATTTCAAATGGGTTAGAGAACTTGGAAATCTACAGAGCATGGCAAGTGGTAAAATGCAGGCTAGGGAGATGGCTTACTACTCTTGCTAGTTAACAGAAATACATGAATCATTTTCATTAATAAATGAAAAATAAATTCATCAATAAACCTTGCTAAAGCACCAATTTGAACCATGTCAACTGTAAGAATGTCTCACTACTAAAATTTCTACTCCACACAAGTCTCATATTTCCACATACATTCACAAAAAAAGAAAACATACAATTTAACAATCTACACCATGACCCGAAGATGGTCCACAACCTTTTGCACCTCGTGCAAAAAACCCCTGATGTACATAAGTTTATCAATAGAAAAATGGACAGATACATTCTTAAAACAGTTCTGGAAATGAAATCTACGTTATCAACCCAAGAATCTTTCTTTTGGCAAGATACTCATAAATAAGTTTTATCCTTCAACCAAAAATAATTACAAACTAAGAGATTAAAAACCAATTCGAATTACCAGTTACCGTAGACCAGAACCAATGGTTGAAGACAAGATTAAACACAGAATAAAATGGAATTTAGACACAACAAAATTACAGTAAGTGAAGGCGCAGAATCCGAAGTGGTTGTCCTGCGCATGCGCTCGATCCATCTCTTGCTTGCTAACCGCTAAGACCTCACCAGTACCTCCCAGCCAACTTTAGGGGTACTCTTCTTCCCCCTGAGCCCCTCGATACGCAAAGGGACCACGCTCACAACCAGAGAAAGATAGCTCCCAGATCATCTCGCAAGGTAGAGCTATCACTCTCTATCTGAGCTAGGTATCCCAAATCCCACAAGAAAAATCAGTCAAGAAAAATATCGATAGTGTAACCTTACGCCTACTAGATATGATCCATTCACCTCCTCCTCCATTTCTTTTATAGATTTTTCTTAGTGACATCTTTCCAAAACGTACCTTAAATTCATTTTATTAAAAATTAATTAGGAAAATTCTCCCCCATACACTTGTCACATGATCCCTTAGTTGCACCAAAATTTTATTGAATTAATTAATTTAATTTGACAATTTCCCTCACCCACCTAAAAGCGTTCCTAAAAATTCTCCTCAATCTACCTTTATTCCCTTATATTCCTTTTAATGACTGACGTCTTTCTTAAAGCCTAGTTGAGTTTGAAATTAGAAAGTTCTCTAGACTATATTCCTTACTATGTTCCACATTCCTTTTGTATTTAAGTTTCCCCTTTTTGGTATAAGTCCTAAATTAGTAGATTTTGTACTTAGCCAATCATTAATCTTTTTAAATAATTTAATCCTTCAAAAAATTTCCTTTTACTTTAATTTTTACCCTCAATTTCTTCATCCCCCTTTTATTACTTGTTAAATTAAATTTTAGTTCTCAAGACCTATTTAGACCTAGGATTTTAATTCTTTAGGCTCAGCAGAAATTATTTTTCAGGGACATTTTATTATTATTAATCTTTATTCTTGCAACAATCATTTTAAGGCTGACCAAGTCCTAAGAAGACATAGTTTTCTAGGTACTAGGTTCATTAACTCAGCAGTGTTAAAAATCGTGATGTTCACTTCAAGACACACTATCTTCTCCAAGGGTGCCACTCTCCTGCATTCATGTTTCATTTACACAACATGCCCTTCAAGACGCACTACATGATCCAAGGGTGCCACTCACCTTTTGACTAATTTTGGTAGACATCAAACCCCAGGAGTTAATACCCCATCAGGTGACCTTGTGGGAGACTAAGGGCCTCTAAGGAAAAAGGACCTGCCTTATTTCGTGCCCCTTAGAATCATCGTGAGCTACTGTCACAGTCTTCCCTCAAGGCATTGTGGACCTCTCGAACTAGGTAATCGTTAACCTACAGTTCAAGCCACAACGAGAGTGCTAGTAGGTTGTGGCAGGGTTGTTACCACACCTCTCCCTCAATATCTTTGTTTGTCATGTGTGACCCATTTACTCCAAATGTGAGTTTGGTTAGAAAGCTATCTCCATCATGCATCCATCAATGAAACATGTCAACAATCCAAAATAAACATCATAATATACCAGACATATGTCCCATATGAAATAACAAAATACTCAAACCATAAACAGTCCACTCCTTGACTCAATCTAGAGTCCAAGAAGGTCCATCGATTCCATTGGAATCCTCAACCTATCCAGAGTCCTACACACTCAGAAAAAACTAATCAATAGAACATGTCAATACAAATATAATAAAATACATATCATTATATCCACAATCATCATCATAATCCATAAGCGAAACAGTCAATTATATAATGAACCGGATCACTTGCACTCAATTTTCCTCAAAGAATAATCTGCATCATGTCTGCACAAGAGCGGGATGTTACATACACCCCCTCTTGTTTTAAACTCCGTCCTGAAGTTTCACACTATACGAGTGAAAAAATAACGTATATGACAATATATAAGGGTCTATTCATCAACAAAAATGGAAACTGCGGATGCATATCATATTCCCCCTCCTAAGTAGTTGGGTTTGGACTATAATTGTCCTACTACACCTTGACCTGATCGACAATTCGACATTGTAGCTGACAAATGCAACGGTCCAGAAAGAGGATTGGATCCTTCGTGGGCACACCCTTGCCCAACATCCTCCAAGAACTCAGTCAATCTCATGCGTAGGATCACCAACCTAAAGTTGCACATGGATACAAGATAAACATCATGCAACGCCCCAATAATGATGCACGGTTAGCCATTAGGCCCTTCATAATTATGGTCAACGCGATGCACATCAGTAAACCTTCTATCGATCTTGCGCTTCTTGCATCCCCTTTCATATCATTTGTAATTGTTCCTTCAATTCTTGGATTGCTTTTGGTCCTACCATGAGCCCATCCTCGAGTCAATCCCAACTCAAATGAGTCTAACACAATCTCCCATAAAGAAACTCAAATGGCACCATCTTAATGGTGCTTTGATGGTTGTTTTAGCACACAAACTTGGCCAGCAGCCAGAACTATTCCCAACATTTATGTTGGTCCAACACCATATACGCAACACAACCTTCCCAAATTGGTTCGTTCCTTCAATCAGTATGTCTATCTCAAGGACATGTTGTACTAAGGTTTAGTGGTGTTCCCAGGGCCTCTTGGGAAACTCAAAAAAATAGTCTTGCTAACACTAAATCCCTTATCGGATACGATTCCTTTGGTACGTCTTGAAGTCTCATAATCTTGCTGATATAAACTCTAGCTATACCTGGCACCTGATGTGTTGTATGCACATGGGGAAAATGTGTACTCTTCGTCAGAGTATCAACTGTAACGAAAATCAGGTCGTTCCTCCTTGGCGTCAATGGCAATTCAACAAGGAATTCCCTCTAAATAACCTCCCATGTCGATTTCAGAATAGCATGTGGTCGTAGAAATCCTGTCAGATGTCTATGTTCATCCTTCAACTACCAACCTTCTAGACATCTCGCCATGCAGTTCACGATATCTGCCTTTACCCCTTCCAGAAGAATAAGGGCTTAAGGTCGATCCTCATCTTCATGACTCCTAGATGAGCCATGTACACTTCTCTATGATCTTCGGATAAGATCAAAACTTCTCAAATTGTCGTTGGGCGGTACATAAATATGATTATTTCATCTCATTAATATGTCATTGTCCACAGTAAATCCCTCAAATATTTGTACCATTATGGTTTTTTTTCTGATAAATTCCTTAACCTCTTTATACCAGTCATCGTCACGTTGTAAATTTATAATCTTTTCACATAGATTCATCTGAAGACATATCACCTAAAATATGTTTGTTCTCAGACTCAATGCATCAGCCACTCTATTCATTGTTCCTTTTATGTATGTAATCTCTAAATCGTACTCGGTAAGAAGTTACGACCAATGCCTTTATCACGCGTTCAAGTCTCTTTGCGTAAAAAGGTGTTGTAAACCACAATGGTCCATATTTACTTTGAATTTCCTCCCAATCAAGTAGTGTCTCCACACTCTCATGGAATACACAATGGATAACAAATCCAAATCATGCATTGCTTAGTTCTCCTCATGCTTCCTTAACTTCCTTAATATGTAAGCGATCACTCAACTATCATTCCTTAAGACTTCGGCTAAGCCTTCCTTGGATGCATCAGTGCATACCAAGAATCCCTCATCCATGTCAAAGACTTTTAGTATTGGCGTTGTAGTCAATAGCTCTCTGAGCCTTCGAAATGATTTTGCGCATTTCTCGGTCCAAACAAACTTCTTGTCCTTCTTATGCAATTCTGTAATCGGATTTTCTATCTTTGAAGAACCCTCAATGAATCATCGATAATATCCCACTAAACCCATGAAGATACGCACTTCTAGTACATTTGTCGACACATGCCACTCCACAAAATCCTCTATCTTCGTTGGATCCACAACAATGCCTTTGTCGAAGATAACGTGCCCTAGGAAATGAATCCTTGCTAGCTTTGTGACCACTTCCCATAATTTGTTCTCCCGCAACATTGTAGTACCAAGCGTAAGAGTTCGTCTTGATCTTCCATCATCCAAGAAAATATCAAAATGTCATCAAGGAATACTTGACGGTAGTCAAGTAGAGTCTTCATGACCCATCCTTGTTTCGTATGAAATTAACAAGATCACTCCAAGGTGATACACTTGGATGTATAATTCCTAGGTCTAGCAACTCCTTCAGTTTCACTTTCAACTCCTATAACTCAGGGGTCGACATCCAATAAGGATTTCTTTCCATCGATTCAGTTCCAGGTTTTAGGTCAATGGTAAATTTCATCTTGGCTTCGGGCGGAACACTTGGTAATTATTCTGGGAATCACGTTTGCAAACTCTCTTACTACAGGAAGGTCTTCTAATCCTTCTGCCACACCCTTGACGTTCGACACTAAGTATTGCCTTTAACTTGAATCTCTGCTCGTTCTCTCTTGTAGTTGTAGGGAAGAAATGAACCTCAGGGATACTCCCATTTTTCTTCCTACAATCGCACTTCTTTGTTCTACATTATCGATCCAACTCAACTGCCTCATCTTATCGTTGAGTATCGCATCATGTGATTCCAACCAGTCCATATTGATCATGACGTCATAATATCCTAAGATTGTGACGTAGGTTGAACTTCATTACACTATCCTTGGGTTAAAGCGACAGTTCATGCCCTTCCTCCAACCATCCAGTTGGTACCCGAAGCCACATAGATGAATCTAAACTCATCATGTCCAATTCCCTTACCCAAATCTCTTCAGCGCAGTACTAGAATTAGATCTCTCCGTAGCACTGGGGTCTAACAAATACTAAAAGTTCGTTTGGCGATGGAACCTGATGCCTCAAGCATAGTGGACTGGTGCTTAGCCTAGTTGTTATTTACCATGGTCATGAATCCTATGGGTCTTTCCCATCTCTGCCATGGTAGTGTGTCCTGTTGACTTGGTCGCTCTAGCCCCTTTCAATCGGACAGTCTTGCTAGTAAGGTGACTCTCCACCTATCCATCGCCCACCTCCATTCTAGTACTTCTGGCCTCGGAATAGAAGTTGTTGGCCCACCATCCTAAGATATTGGTCTATTCTGCTGACTAGCCTAAACATTGGCTGCTAGCGGTGCTACCGGGGATGCAGTTATCCTCTATAGGGAGCTGGTGCAGACCCCCTCCTCTCCAAGGGTTGTGCAACCTCCTGGTCTAGGATCTTCTCAAGACTGAATCGAAACAGTCTTCAATTCCCTGCTGGAACCTCTAAGAAAACAATCCATAAGTCTCTATGAAACTTTTGTTTGCATGAACAAGCGCTAAGGGCAATCCTTTTTACACGTGACCATGCCTTGTGACCACACGCTTATTCGAAAAGGCACGTCGCAATTTCGCGTATCGGCTATATGAGTCGACCGACTCTCAGTCCTTTGAACTTTCAAGTTTCGAAATTCTGACAAGGGCCTAGCACATGCTATCTCATCCCTTATCCTTCATCCATATGACCCTTTTCTATGACCTGGGGCCAATCCTTCCAAGCACATTGGGATTTTACGTATCAGGAACTTCCGATGTGATTCACCTCTGTTCTCCTGATCCTCTAATACCTGAAATTGAGAAATATTCAGATCAGATCAACGACCCACACTGGCTGTCTAGCCAACAGCTGTGATTATGTCATGATTTCATATTTTGGGGTTTCACGAATTTCAGTCTACTTCTTCCAAATATTTTGGTTTCGTGAAATTTCTATAACTCCTCACAACTAAACAGTGCACTACTTCTCCAATATCTAACGGCTTGTAATATTTTGTCTCTTTCTGAATGGACATTGACCCTCGATCTTATCCACTCTTCGAAATTATTTTCTGAAGGATTTCTCCTGCTCAATCCTCCATCCTTCTTCTTTCTTCGAACTTAAGTCATGTGCTCCACCTTTGAATGCTTCAACTCTTCAAAACTTAGAATTTTTTCTAAGTGTTTCCTCTTGAGGCTTAGAACCACTACTCCTCTTGAGCTTTGTTCTCGCGAGGTAACTTAAATCCTTGACTCCTCTTCTAAACACTGTAATTCTCAAGACTTTGAGGGCCTTCGAAGTCTTATAGGCTTCGACGTCTTGTCTGTTATCTCTTTTGAGCTTGAGACTTGAAACAACCCTTGCTTTGACACTTGATTTCACTCTTCCTAAATTTTTTTGGAACTTCTGAAAGGAAATTTCTTTTCAACTAACTCCCTTTATCCTATGCAATGCACATCTTGCAAAGAAAACAGAGTATTCAATAATTCTGATTGTGCTATCTCCTGCACCTATGTTCCTTGAAGGTATTCAACAACCTTGAGACTCCTTATTGAATTTATAATTCTTTTGGTGTACCCTCATGGCACGTTCTGCCTGAATTCAACACAGAACGCAGATGTGCTCTCTTTGAACTAGCTCATAGAGTTTCAAGACTCTGTTGTGCACTCCTTGCATAGCCTAAAGAACCCAAAAATAACTCAACAACTCTCAAATACTAAGAAGTCTATATTAATCCTATAGATGAAAGTGAACATATACATCTACAACATATGTTCACATATAGATATCAGTCAAAGAAAACAAAAAACATAAATACACATCATATGCAGGAAAAACTGTGTTTTTTTGTATTAATATCAATGTATGTTTACAACTTTATACAAGACTGGACTATCATAGAGTCTCAGTTATTTTCTTCCTCTCGCTACTCTATCACTATTCTTCTCTAATCTAATCTAATGTAAAAAAAAAAACTCTGTATATAAAATATCTCTCTCCTTTTTACAAAAGAGGGCTCTACGATCTTATCCTCTACACTGCTTTAGTACAATCATTGTTTTGTTAAGACACCTTAACCTATGAATCATTACATTAAACAAATATTCAGACCCGGCATGGATCTGAACCTGCTTATAATTGGTTATTCGGTTGAACCCATCCACACTTATCCAAAGGCATGGCTTTGACGTTTTATCAACCTTACACATAAATTCATAGAATTTTATAATTCAAGTTTTGGAAATGAGAGGGTCGACACCTCTCCTTATCTCCAAATGTATGATGGCATCTTGTTTTGTTAACGCATCCGTCGAGGTGGAAATATTCTCCTACATCATACTCCACTGCTGTGAAAAATTCATGAGCTCCTGCTCATGAGCACTCCAGCTATGTCGAAATCCACCTGGATCCCAAATTTTTCTTTGGAAGTGACTACTTGCTCCTATGCTTTGATGTTGTTGTTGTTGTTGCTTCCCTACTGCTATGGAAGGATCCCTTCTATTCATATTATCCTTTCTAGTAGTCTCCTATGTTGACCTCAACATCATCTTTTTGATTTCTTATATCACCTCTTTCAACTGCTCCTGTGTTTGGCTCTTCTTATGCAATATTTTTTTCTCTACTTCCTCCTCTCCATACTTATCAATAGATAGACCTACTTGATCTCTCATATTGTCTTCATCTCCTCTTGTAGCACTAGGTTTCCACTTTTCTACAAACTTCAATTCTGGAGTCCCCTTACTGAATTATTGCTCATCTTCTTCCTCTTCTAACAAATTAGCTTCTACCATTTTTCCTTGTGCTAGTCTAGTTCTAGATTTCTCCAGCTTCTCTTCAGACTGGAATTCTTCTTCATCTTCTTTTGCATGCTTTAGTGTTCCAGTCATCTTCTGTTCAGCTTCCTAGCTGAAATTTTTGAGTAATTTTGTCGAATGATCTTCTCTTTCAATCTTCGTGGCTGTCTTCTGGCAACCATCTTCTAGTTCTGGATTGTACAACCAATCCTCTAGTATGATAAATTATATCTCCCTTGGAGTGAGCATATCAACTGTGTTCTCCTCTTCCTTTGGGGCATACATCAATATCGACTCCTTCTCCCCCTCTTTGATAGTCTCTATTGGCTATCTTTCTTTTGTTGTTGCATCTAAAACACATTCTCTAGCCTCAACTGGGCTACTTGGTAGGAATACCTCAACTCCCCCAATGATCAGAATGCTCCTTTGAACTTCCTCCATGAACTCTCCTTGCTGATATGAACTCTCAGTTGAGTTCATGGGAGTTTCAAACAGTCTCTCTTCACTCTCCTCGCCCACCTGACAACTTAGAATTTTTTTCCCTCTACTCTCCTAGAAGTCTATGAGATCCTCCCATGATCCCATCTCATTTCCCACCTGGAAATATGAACTTTCATTACTGCTCGTCTGGCACTATATCACATCTTCCACTAATCTCTTTCCATTGCCCACCTGGCAACTTGAAAGTTCACTTATGTCCCCCTAGCAGTTTATGAGATCCTCTGCTAATCTCATATCATTGCCCACCTGGCAATATAAATTTCCATTTTTGTCCTCCTGGAAGTCTATGAGATCTCCTAATGATCTCATATCCTCATCATCACTGAGACCCTTCACAGTTTCTGGATCATAGATGTGAACCACTTCCTCTTTTGTTTCACTGAGGATTTTAGCATGCCTCAACCAACTTTTCAACATTTGTTTCTTCCTTCTGGACATTAACTTCTAGACAGGACATGCATATGTCCAGTGTAACTTTGCATCTTGTTGCATCTTCAATGCTATCCTCTCCATATTTTCTCTTATTTCTATAAGCTCTTTATTTATCTCAACTTTGTTTTTCTGCTAATGGTCCTTTCCCTGACCACCCAGATGGCCTTCAGTAGCCATTTTCCACCCTCTATTTTCAGCTCATATAGATTTATACCATTTACTGCACACCTTGCTAGAAATCACACACGGAGCATCAGTACTCAGTCACATTCATCTGTCTCGCCCTTGTCTTCCATCTGCAAACAAATTTTTTCTTTCTCCTCTTTCTCTTTCTCCTGAAATCTACATATGAAAATTTATTCTATGATACCACTTGATGGTATTAGAGTATTCTCTTTATCTACTACCCTCTTATACAGAAATTAAAAATATGTTCTCTGATACCACTTGGTGCAAACCCCCTCCTCTCCAAGGGTTGTGCAATCTCCTGGTCTAGGATCTTCTCAAGACTGAATCGAAACAGTCTTTGATTCCTTGCTGGAACCTCTAAGAAAACAATCCACATGTCTCTATGAAACTTCTACCCGCATGAACAAGCGCTAAGTGAAAGACTTTTTCCACATGACCATGCCTTGTGACCACACGCTTATTTAAAAAGGTGTGTCATTATTTCGTGTATCGGCTATATGAGTTGACCAACTCTTCGTACTTCGAACTTTCGAGTTCTAAAATTCTAACAAAGGCATAGTGCATGCTAGATCCTCTCTTATCCTTCATCCATATGACCCATTGCAATGACCTGTGGCCAATTCTTCCGAGCACGTCGAGATTTCGTGTATCGGGAACTTCCGATGTGATTCACCTTCATTCTCCCGATCCTCTGATACCCAAAATTGTGAAATATTCGGATCAGCTCAACGACCCACACTGGCTCTGTAGCCAACGACTGTGATTATGTCACGATTTCGCATTTCGGGGTTTCGCGAATTTCACTCTGCTTCTCCCAAATCTTTTGGTTTCACAAAATTATGATAACTCCTCACAACTAACCAGTGCACTAATTCTCCGAGATCTAATGGCTTGTTATATTTAGACTCTTTCTGAATGGATCTTGACCCTCAATCTTATCCACTCTTCGAAATTCTTTTATGAAGGATTTTTCCCGCTCAATGCTCCATACTTTTTCTTTCTTTGAACTTCAGTCCTATTCTCAACCTTTGAAGGCTTCGACTCTTCAAAACTTAGATATTTTTCTTAGTGTTTCCTCTCGAGGCTTAGAACCACTACTCCTCCTGAGCTTTGTTCTCACGAGGTAACTTAAATCCTTGACTCCTCTTATGAACACTGTAATTCTCAAGACTTTAAGGGCCTTCAAAGTCTTATAGGATTCGACGTCTTGTTCCCTATCTCTTATGAGCTTGAGACTTGAAAAAAGACTTGAGCTTGAGACTTGAGACCAGGTTTAGCTAAGATAGGAGTGTCTTCCTCCATAGAAGAGCGATCCCCAAGCTGAAGACCGCCTATGTGGACCTTTGTGCTGGGGGTTGAAATCGCGAAGCACGAAGCACATCGCCTGGCTCTCCAGCCATGCCTTGACAACTGATCCATTAGTGGCACACGCGGACTTGGGAAGTTAACCCTCTTGATTTTTCCTTGAAAGGTACCAGTACTGGTTGGGGTTCTTTGTGGATCCTCACGGGTATAGGCGCCCTAGCCTTATCTCAACACAAACGGTTAGTCAAGGCCTCTGACATTTCCCTAGAAGGACTCGGTCAGATCCAACACATTCCTCGCATAAATACACTCATTCTCAAGACTTTTTCTTCTCCTTGGGGGTTGGACCCCTCTAGCATGGGTGCTAATGGAAGTGTCACACCTCCTCCCCTGGCACCACATCATCAATCTCTACAGCCTCCTCTAACAATGATTACCGCAAGGATAGGTTAATAATTCAATTAGCGTTGAGTATCAATCAAGGGATTAATTCAGTGGAAGGTGTGGCTATCCACAGTCGTAGGGTTGATCATGCTCTAATACCATATGTAACGACCCTCCCTGTTATGACAACCAAACAACGTACAACAGGTCATTTTTTTTTTCTTTTAGTGTTGCGTTAGGAAATGAAACATCATAATAAGAGCAACATCATCGACAAATCAATCACCTAAATTAATGAAACAATTAAAAGGCATTAATAATTGAATATGACACAATGTCGACACAACATCACCATGTACCATGACACGCATTTTGATGTATTAACACAATAATTAATAGCAGCTAAACACAGAGTCTATGATCACCGATCTCATGAATCCATCAATCCTAAACACAATTAAACATGGTGCAATTAAAGGTCTTTAATCCATCATTCATTAATACACCGAGTCACTAGTAAGGGTTTTTAACCCATTAGTCATTACATAAAATCCGATTGCGCATAAGTCTAAGAACTATAAATCAATTTATGACATAAAACCATAATCTCAAGCATTCTAATAAAAATCACAGCTATTCAACTATGCAAGGTAAGTATCAATTACCTTATATGTGTCGCAAGGAAACCAAGTTATAATTCAATCCAACAACATAGGTATTTGAGGGTGCAAGGAAAACTTGTTATTAATCCATCAAAAATTACATTTAAAGGCGCAAGACAAAGATATTAACCATCATCTAGACAATTTTGTAACATGGGCAGTCTTATGACTAAAAAAAAATCCACCCTTCAATTATTGTTGCATGAAACAAGTCCAATAAATACACGATGTACGTCATAATCAAATCAGTGCACGTAACGGTTCCTTTAGTTGATTGGTCATTCATCAAAATAAAATTTGTTATGTGCTATAAGACTAATGCCTAAGACCATCATTATTACAAATTCAAAGCGGAAGAAGTCTAGCAATATAAACTATCATTTATTAGATGGAATCCATGAATGAAGGCATTCTAACATCAATGTGAAGTAGATGCTTGACCAACCTTAAAACCCACCCCCCGTGCACAAGGTCATAATTCTTCATCTACCCAACTAAACTAATAATGATTATTTAATAATCATAAGTGAGACGATGGTGAATGGATCAATGAACAAAAACATTAGATATTTAGAGGCTAAGAACCTTGTGGAATCCTAGACCCTTAAGGTATTTACTTAAGTTTACAATAAGGCAGGGAAAAATCTGTTCATTAATTTATTAATTAAAATACAATTCCTAGCAATAATAATAATAATAATGTGGCTTTGTGATTATTGTGTCTTCCCATTAATTCCTTACTATAAATAAGTAATTTACCTTCCTTGTTGAAAATGGATAAATTTACATAAACAAAAACTTCTTCATTTAAAAAAATTGTTTTATACAATCTCCTTTTAAAACAAATACAAAATAAAGTTATTAAGGAGATTCAACACAAATTTTGTTTGCAATTAACAAATCCTTACATTTAAATATTAAAAAATTCAATCTACGACGGTTACTAGTTGCATGGCCACTTATCCTTATTTGACCATTTCTTGCCATCAATAATTAAATCAATAAGAATAGAAAAACTCAATCATCCATCAAATCGATAGTCAAATAGGGTAGGCAATTTCGGCCTGACAAAAAATTAGCTGCCACGACGGGTTCCAATTTTAGAGTAAAGGCGTGCATTTTGATAGGAGGGTAGTTGTCGTTAGGGGTTTTTATGAGGCGAATCAACTCATGTTTTGGCAAGGATAGCTTGTCATTAACATTTTTTTTTAAAGAATGAATCTTATTTTCTGGCAAAGATATTTGTTCGGTAAACTCATGCGTGTAACCCAAAACACTGGAGATTCATTGAAAAGAGAATGGACACAGGAGATAGCTAAGTTGGATGAATCGAGGCTCAGAAAAGGACAAGAAG
This sequence comes from Picea engelmannii, assembly GCA_009831015.1. NCBI lineage: Eukaryota > Viridiplantae > Streptophyta > Pinopsida > Pinales > Pinaceae > Picea > Picea engelmannii. The sequence continues at coordinate 164,896 of ML793540.1, forward strand.
GGAGTTAATTCTTTATGAGAAAGGGGATCCTTACTGGAAATAAAAAAACATAAAACAGAATTTGCCCAGGCCGCTTGCAGTCGTGCTCTAAACTTTAGGGAAGGAAGCCACCACCACTATCTGCGTGACTGCGCTAAGACAAAAATGAAAACATGTACATTATTGCACGCAGTAGACTAGACTCACATGGGCGCACCATGGACACAGAGCATCCACCCATATGGGCCTTGTCTGTCGGATTTACCCTCTAGGTGTTTTCCCTTTACCTCCAATTAATAATGGAAGGTTTAATGCTTTCCTTCCACGATAATAAATCCCTTCCTTTTTTATTTTCTTAAACAAAATCAACAAATGAACCAATACACAGTATACCTTAGTATTCCATCAGGAGAAACGACCCGTTGGAAGATATTTCGAGAATAAAATTCCAGCACCAGTATACCCTATCTATACTCTAGTTCTTCAAAGTATTCCAAGGGTGTAACATCGTTGACTTAATGGGGAAAAGAAGAGAATCACTTATGTATCATGTTTCGGATAAATTTGTGTCTCGCTGAGATTGGAAAGAAAATTCCATCACTGAATTCGAAGTGTTCATAAGCACTTGTCCCAATACTCTAACTGGATGGAGGGTGATGTGTATGAGTATCAGAATGTTAATCCATATTTACATGGCCAAGTGGAAATTTGCAGGATTTCTCAACAATAACACTGATGGCATTTGTGTGTGAAGGCCAAGTCATTGGGATAAAAGGGGAAGGAGCTAGTGTAGATAATTTCCACTGTTCAGTGCCTCCCTTCATTGGAAGGTTGTCTTGGGGACAGATTAAGACATATAGATAAGGACATGTCGAATTCCATAGCATCAACTACTATCCCTTTTGGGTAAGAGGAAGGGTCAGTAACCTTCAACCTTTCAAACCACAACGACAATCCAGATTTTAGATGGGTTAGAGAACTTGGAAATATATAGAACATGGAAAGTGGTAAAATGTAGGCTAGGGTAGATGGCTTACTACTCTTGTTAGTTAACAGAAATACATGAATCATTTTCATTAATAAACGAAAAATAAATTTAATAATAAACCTTGTTAAAGAACCAATTGGAACCATGTCAACTGTAAAAATGTCTCACTGCTAGAATTTTTAGTCCACACAAGTCTCAAAATTCCACATACATTCACAGAAAAAAAAAAAAAAAAAAACATACAATTTAACAATATACACCATGACACAAATATGGTCCACAACCATTTGTGTCTCGTGCAACAAACCCATGATGTACATAAGTTTCTCAACGGACAAATGCACAGATACATTCTTAAAATAATTTTTGAAATGAAATCTATGCCATCAACCCGACAATATTTCTTTTGGAAAGATACTCAGAAATACGTTTTATCCTTCAAACAAAGATAATTACAAACTAAGAGATTAAATAACAATTTGAATTGCCAATTATCGTAGACCATAATCAATGTTTGAAGACAAGATTAAACACAGAATAAAATGGAATTTAGACACAACAAAATTACTATAACCAAAGGCGCAGAATGTGAAGTGGTTGTCCTACGTGTGCGCTCCATTCAACTCCTACTTGCTAACCGTTGAGACCTCACCAGTACCTCCCAGCCAACGCTAGGGGTACTTTTATTCCCCTTAAGCCCCCCGAGCCACAAAGGTGCCACACTCACAACTAGAGAAAGATAGCTCCCATCTCACCTCGCAAGGTCGAGCTACCACTCTCTATCTGAGCTGGGTATCCTAACTCCCATAAAAAAAATCATTCAAGAAAAATATCGGCAACGTAACCTTACACCTACCAGACGTGATCCATTCTCCTCCTCCGCCATTTCTTTTTTAGAGTTTTCTTAGTGACCTCTTTCCAAAACGCACCTTAAATTCATTTTATTAAAAATTAATTAGGAAAATTCTCCCCCATACACTTATCACCCGATCCCTTAGTTGCACCATAAATTTATTTAATTAATTAATTTAATTTGACAATTTCCCTCACCCACCTAAAAGCGTTCCTAAAAATGCTCCTCAATGTCCCTTTATTCCCTTACATTCCTTTTAATGACTAATGCCTTTCTTAAATCCTAGTTGAGTTCGAAATTAGAAAGTTCTCTAGACTAGATTCCCTACTATGTTCCACATTCCTTTTGTATTTAAGTTTCCCCTTTTAGGTCTAAGTCCTAAATTAGAAGGTTTTGTACTTATCCAATCATAAATATTTTTAAATAATTTAATCCTTCAAAAAAAATTATTTTTAATTTAATTTTCATCCCCAATTTCTTTATCCCCCCTTTATTACTTGCTTAATTAAATTTTAGTTCTCAAGACCTATTTAGACCTAGAATTTTAATTCTTTAGGCTCAGTAGAAATTTTTTTCAGGGACATTTTATTATTATTAATCTTTACTCATGCAACAATCAGTTTAAGGCTGACCAAGTCCTAAGGAGACATAGTTTTCTAGGTACTAGGTTCATTAACTCACCAATGTTAAAAATCATGATGTGTCCTTCAAGATGCACTATTTTCTCCGAGGGTGCCACTTGCCTGCATTGACATGTTTCATTTACGCAATGTGCCCTTCAAGACACACTACATTTTTCAAGGGTGCCACTCACCTTTTGATTGATTTTGGTAGACGTCAAACCCCTGGAGTCAATACCCCGTCAGGTGACCTTGTGGAATACTAAGGGCCTCTAAGGAATAAAGACCTTGCCTTATTGCACGCCCCTTAGAATCATCATGATTGACTGTCATATTCTGCCCTCATGACATCATGGACCTCTTGAACTAGGTAATCGTTAACCTATAGTTCGAGCCACGCCGAGAGTGTCAGTAGGTTGTGGAAGGGCCCCTTCCACACCTCTCCCTCAATATCTGTGGTTGTCGTGCATGACCCCTTTACTCCAAATGTGAGTCTAGTTATCAAGCTATCGTCAACCTGCATCCATCAACGAAACATCTCAGCGATCCAAAATCAACATCATAATATACCAGTCATATGTCCCATATGAAATAACAAAATACTCAAACCATAAACAATCCATTCCTTGACTTGATCCAGAGTCCAAGGAGGTCCATCAATTCCATCGACATCCTCATTCGGTCTAGAGTCCTACACACTTAGGAAAAACCAGTCAATAGCACATGTCGATACAAATATAATAAAATACATATCATCGTATCCACAATCATCATCATAATCCATAAGCAAAACAATCAATTATATAATGATCTGGATCACTTGCAAGCAAGTGTCCTCAAAGAATAAGATGCATCAGGTGCACGCAAGAGTGGGATGTTACAACATAAGACCACAGTTTATACTCCTCAGCAAAATGGGGTTGATGAACACATAAATAGAACTCTTCTAGAGATCAGAGAAAGGAGCATGCTCAGTAATGCCAAGTTGTAGCAGGAATTGTAGGTACAAGCAGTTCTTATAGCATGTTATTTGATAAATCAGTCACCATCAACTGCAATAAACTAAAATATTCCAGAAGAGATATGGACATGTCAGTCATATGATTTTTCAAATCTGAGAATATTTGGTTATGATGCTTATGCTCTTATTTCTAAAGATCAACATTCTAAGTTGGATCCTATATCAAAGAGATATGTCTTTGTTGGTTATGGTGATGGAGTTAATGGGTATAGATTGTGGGATCCTACTTCCCACAAACTCATCATAAGCATAGATGTATTATTTTATGAATCCTCACTCTAAAAATCAGAACTGGTAGATGTTGAAGTGAGACAAGAACATATATCGCAAGTTCAGAAAATTCAGTTGGAAACTCAACCATCTTCAGAAAGGGAGGAGCAAGAAGAAGTTATAGAAGAAGAAGATGAAGATGCAGAAAATATCCAGGAAACTAAGGATATGCCTCAACCATCTCTAAGGAGATCTACAGGAGTCAGGAATCCTCCTACAAGGTATGATGATTATGTTTCATCTATGGCTTTGGTTTCTATTGATGGAGAACCTAGTTGTTATTAGGAAGAAATTAAGGTATATGAAAGTGCTCAATGGAAAAAAGATATGAAAGAAGAAATTGATACCTTGGAGAGGAATAAAACATGGGACCTGGTAGAACTTCCAAAGGACAGGAAGGTTTTGAACTGCAAGTGGGTCTACAAATTGAAAAAGAGTGTTGATGATAAATTTGAACGGTATAAAGCAAGACCTATAGAAAAAAGGTATTCTCAAAAGGAAGGTATTGATTTTCATGAAATATTTTCATTAGTTATGAATCTTATTTCAGTTTCTATTGTGTTAGCACTAGTTGCTTTACTTGATCTTGAGTTAGAGCAGCTAGATGTTAAAACATTGTTTCTACATGGAGATTCAAATGAGGATATATATATGGAACAACTAGAAGGGTTTTTTCAGGATCGCAATAAGATATTTGTTTGCTAACTCAAGAAGTCATTGTATGGCCTGAGATACTCTCCCATGCAATGGTACAAGAAGTTTGATTCCTTCATGATGAGCGTAAATTTTACAAGAAGTGAATATTATCAATGTGTTTACTTTAAAAAGTTGCAAAATGGGATATTCATTATTTTTATGTTATATGTTGGCGATATGATTGTGGCAAGAAAAAAGTATGGTCAAAATCAACAAGTTAAAATCTCAGTTGGCTAGGGAGTTTGATATGAAGGATCTAGGAGTAGAAAAACAAATCTTGGGTATGGATATACATAGAAACATGAAAAATGGTAAGTTGTGGTTATCACAATAGAAGTATGTGGAGAAAATAATTATGAGGTTCGATATGAATAATGTGAGACCCATACAGATCCCTTTGGCTTCCTATTTCAATTTGTCTTTGGGTTTATGTCCTAGTAATGATGAAGAAACGAATTATATGTCTCATGAACCATATGCAAATACAGTAAGAAGTTTAATGTATGTGATGGTGAGTACTAGACTTGAGATATTTCACATGCATTTGGTGTTATTAGTAGATACATGGAAAATCTAGGTAAAGAACATTGGGAAGAAGTGAAATGGGTGCTTCGATATATTGGAGGCACAAGTAATTATTTTGTCAAATGTGATGGTTCTAGTGATTCAGTTTGCGGTTATGTAGATTCATATTTTGTAGGTGACTTGGAAAAAAGGAGATCCACTTTAGGATATGTCTTTACTCTTGCAAGAGGACTTGTTAGTTGGATGTCAAAGCTTCAAAACGTAGTTCATTTATACACTACACAGGCAAAATATATGGTTGCTTCACATGCATGCAAGAAGGCAATTTGGTTAAAAGGTTTGTTGGGTGATTTTGGAAGGATGAAAGACAAGGTGAAAGTATTTTATGATAGTCAAAGTGTTATTCATTTGGAAAGAAATCCAACTTATCACAGTAAGACGAAGAATGTTTCTATCAAATACCATTTTATAAGATGGGTAGTTGATGAAGGGGGAGTGGCTTTGGAAAATTTCCATACAAAAGTGAATTTTGCAGGCATGTTTATGAAACCAATTTTGTTAGAGAAGTTGCAATGGTGTTTGACTTCTCTTGGCTTGCAGAAAAGGTGATGAATTAATTCGGGAATGATATATCAGGTAAATTTTTTTCAAGGTGGAGATTGTTGAAAAAGTGCCAACTAATTTCCCATGTAGTAGCATGCACATGCACATTAGCTAAGTTTAGAATGTGCATGCATGCACTCTTCAGTGAACAATTTGTATAATTGGTGGATCTTATTATAATCAGTTTTTCTAATTGTTTGAGAGATGATATATATAAGAGCATACCCATAGAGGTGAGGAGTGTGTAAGCAAGACACATTATTATGGAGTGGAGTGTGTGAGGAGTGGATGGTTGTATGTCTGTGATTGGCTATTGTGATTCTCCCTTGAATAATGAGAATATTGAGTATCATTGCCCCGTGGTTTTTTCCTATATTGGGTTTCCACATAAATCATTGTGTCAATTGTGTGATTATAGTTCTTGGTTTAGTTCTTGTTTATGATTTTTTTTTGGTTTTTTTTTCTTTTGCTTCCTAACACCCCTATGATAATGTTTTCGGGCTGTAATACAAACATGAAAGAGAAGGAAGAAATACCAATGTTGGAAATCGCATTCAGAGAACCAATATGGAAGGCCCTCCAATTAATCGAAAGATTTGAAAGTTTGAGGGTGTTTAATCCATGGTTACCGAGTTCGAATTCGGATTTGGAATTTTGAGGGTGTTTAATCCATGGTTACCAAGTTCAAATTTGGATTTGGATTCGATTTGATACAGAAAAAATTCAATTGCCTAGAATTCATTATGGAAAAAATTCAAAAGAATACATCTTATAAATACTAAACATGTTATTTTTTCAAAATAAAACTTTGTTTTTAAATCACTTCCCTTATTTATTTTGCAATTGCAATTTGAAACCATTTGCTAATACTAATTGGAAAGAAATATTTTTCCATGTATTTAGTGTAGTGTAAATTTTCCCCAACAAAAACAAAGACACAAAGTTGTATCCTTTTCAGAGAAATAAACACCGTGTTCAAATCAAATCTTGTTATCCCACACCACACCACTAATTCTTCTAAACTTAATAGAGGAGGAGCTAAAACCTCATTCTTACACTAATTCTCCAGGTCCATATCATTATTCTCCTGGTATTGAAATCGCATGTAGGGGAGCTTCTTTCTATTGACCTCAACATTCAGTTATGATGCGACACCCGATACACGTTTGCTCTTTGTTTTATGCATTGAAGAACGATAAGACTTGAAAGAACAAACCAATGAACAAGGAAGAATCATCTATAAGATCGATCAAATGCTAAACTATTTTTCCCATATTCGTATTGAATCTAACTTGAAGTATAAGCGGCTGAATCGAATAAAACTGTCGAATTTTTGAATTCTTTAGTCTGATTTGGCCAAATTTGGTAACCTCAATTAGGAGAAATTTGGTAACTATGGTTTAAACCAGCCAAATGATAATGGATGGTTGAATTTAGAATCAATGAAGCTCCCTCACAAAAGTCAATATTCACTACTCTTTGTGCGACAAAGGTTTCATTTCTTTTCATTTTCAAATATCGATCTTAGCTTTTAGGTTATACAAGGTTTATTGAAGAATTTTGATTTTCATCTAAAGGAAGAGTTGGTTAGGATAGTTGGTTAAGTTAATGATTGGAAATGTGTCATTTTCATCTTGTTCATGGAATAATGAATAATATGGTATCCAAAGGATACAAGAAAAATGGTACACATCAATCATTGACTTAGTACATAGTGCATATTGATATAAAATTTAGATTTTTTTTGGTATGTATATACAATAAAGTTAAACATTAACCACTAAATCTATATGTAAGTTTGTTGACTATTATCAACATTCATTGAATTCAATGGTTTTCATGACTATGACCATTTTTCCAAAAACTATGAATGTATTCTTAGTATCAAAAATCTTAAAAAAGAAAAAAAATGATTTCAACTAAACATCAAATTAAAAAAAAAACCTCTATATAATTATGAATATATTCTTAATATCAAAAATCTTAAAAAGAAAAAAAAAAAAAATGATTTCAACTAAACATCAAATTAAAAAAAACCCTCTATACAATTAAGAATATGAAAAGAAAAAACATCCAAATACATAAATTTTTTGACAAAAAGGAATATATAACAAAAGATTCAAAATGAAAAGCCTCTCGGAAAAGATTCAAACATTGAGCCAAAATAGATAAGGCTCAAACATTGAACCAAAATAGTTGAGAAAGACACACTACCACCCATGGCAAGTACATACCAACTACCCTTTGTTTTTAGTCAAGATATTTCGAAAGGAAATAATGTACTATGACCTTTACATATATGTCCACTTAATAAATAAAATGACCAATAAATTATTGTTAATACTTGTTTTTTACATATTTGTCTAACCAATCTCTAAACCAATAATGAAGACATTTTCTTTTAAATATGAAAAACTCATTTTTTCCAAAAGGAAGTGCATTGTCCCTTGTACAACTCGTCCTTTCTCTGAGAGAGAGGATAACAATGCTTTGGATATTGTTAACTTGTTTGAATTCATGAACTCAATTATGCAAGACTGACCAGATGTTTATTTTAATATAATTTAGGATGAATATGATGTTTTTTTTCATTTATATAAAAAATGTGAAATGAAATAAATAGTAATGTTTTATTTTAATATAATTTATGATGAAAATGATGTTGTTTTGTTATTGATATAAATAATGTAAAATTAATAATAATACTT
>ML793540.1:173545-193683 GCA_009831015.1 Picea engelmannii
TCGGATTTATTAATTTTGGGATTATATTTTTTTATGTAATTCATTTTATAATAAAGAACAAAAAAAATTAGTATTAATATTCCTATTTATAATTTTTTTTAATTTTAAGTTATTTCAAATTTATTTAAATTATCATAAAATTGTTATATCTCTTACAAATTTTAGTTTTTTCAAATTTATTTAAATTATCATAAATTGTTAGGTATTTTTTAGTGTTAGATTTCAAGATCATTGTCTATCATTTTTGATGGAGTGTTTTTCTTTAGTAATTATAAATTATTTGTAAAAGTGTTAAAAAATTTATTTAATTTGAATATTTTTGTTTAATATAATTTTTTTTATATGTAGTTTTGGAGATGAAACCATTAATCTTGATGTGGAATTATAATTCTTAAATTTTACTAATTAGCTACCCATCTACTCATCATTTTCTCTTTAAACATATGCCAATTACTCTCATTAAATAAAGAAAAAAATAAATATCAAATTTCATTTGAAAAACAATTCATAAACATAAACAAAGAAAATAGGAAACATCAAATATTAAAGATCCAAGTACTAAATACAATGCATTGTTTATATATATAAAAGATTTCTAGAAGTAATTTCTTTGAATCTCTTTCTTGTAAACTACTCAACCAACTTTTAAAAATAAAATCTATTTCAATAAGTTTCATTAAAATTATAAACGACATATAACTTTATACAATCTTCTAACCTTTAATAATGTCAAATCCAAATTGTATTATAAACTAGACATATTAACAAAGATACTATTGAAACCTTCTATATATATTTCTATGGGTTAGATAGTGTAATACACATAGATCTGTTGGGAGGGATTTAGGTAATCCAAAGTACATTATTTTCTATTTGTGAAAATTTTTTGGTTAAATCAAAGTTTATTATTTTTTGTTTTTGTTTATTCTTGAGTAGAACATTATTTCCTTTATTTGTATTTTATCCAATATAAATTATTAATGATGATAGGTCAACCATTATCTCACTTATAATAATGGTTCAATATTAGTGGTAGGCAAGGATGAAACAACATAAGTGGGATCAAAGAGACTAATATAAAAAAATGGTGGCGGTGAAGGATGGATTGCAAGAAACAAGGACCCCAAAGAAGGTGGTGGAGGAGAGGGGGGGATCAGATTCTACCTTAAGAATGGGATGAGGGTCTTGGATTGCAAAAATGACTTAAGTGTGGGTTCAGGTGGTGTCATAACTATGGAGTCAACATTAGCCCTGGTAATAGAACATTGATGAGGGGAACATATTTGGATTGGGTCAAATTCTTGAAGAGGTAACTTTTGTTACACTAGAAGAGGTGTGCATGTGGGAATGGCCTCAAAAAGAGGTGGGTCTTCTATGATGGTTGAGTAAGAGGAGGTGTGCATTACAGAGGGATCATGCATGAGGATCTCAAATAAGTGTCCATGATGTATGAGGTGTTAGAACATAGAAGATTGTGTGCTTGTTTTACCATTGGTGATACCCTCGTCACCCAACCATAGGTCGAAGCCTCCCTCCGAGCACCTTAACCTTTACTGAGAATTCCTTCGGAAGCAAACCCTCGGCTAGATAGCCAAACAAAGAGTAGCACACCTTTCCCCGAGGATAGTGCATCACAAAAAGCTGATCAGATAGTCCAAACCCTAGCCAAGAGATATTCAAGACAATACTAAAAACTTGTTGTTGTTGCAGCTGCACCAGCAGCTCTCCTCCAAACCTGTGCACAAGACTACAACTCCAGTGCGCACCAAACTGGGAACTGTAATTCTGAGATGCTACAAATGAGAACTGGCACCCTCTATTTATAGTAGTCCTGCCAGTTTTGTTGGGGGTGACTTCTCCTTCTGGATATGTGTATGTTCAGTATATTATTATTATTTCTGGTTGACTTCTTCTCTTGGAGGCTAATAGCCTAATATAAATTATCTTCTTGAGCCAACAAGGCTTCTAGGGTTATTAGCCAACTCATTAGGGTTTCTCTTGCTTCTCGGAGTCTTCTATTCTCGTCAAGTTCACATGTGGAGGTAAATGCCTCCCGCAACTACCATAATATTAACACTCCCTCCTAGCTAGAGAGGTATTTATAGGTAATGGACTTGAGCACAAAACATACCATTTACCCGGTAGCATCAATATAGTCATCTAGACTATTTCATGACTAGATCATGAGCATCACCATCACCATCAGCTGCATCATCTCTCGAAACCATACTTCATATGAGTAATTAGATATGATGTTGGATAAGTCACTCTCACCATAGAGTAATGAGAGGAGTAAAGGCTCTGAACTGTTTTCCGTCTGGAAAATATATGTTCATCATTCATCTGAATGATCATTATCTCTAATAAATTGTTGATAGTCTTCAAGGCAATTAGAAAAAGGATAGAACACAACTGTGTCTATTCGTAGTAGTACATAACAACAATCCAGTGGTTCACTACCACATCAAATAACACACAAGTACTTGATCAAAAACGTATGGTTGTGAATAGTGAAACACATTCACCATAGTAGTCCTCATCTACTGTCATACAGTCTTCATAACAAACATCTGATAGAAACCTGCATAGAAACAATGTTATGATATAAACTGATTTGTTTGGGCCAATCTTTCACTCACATCTATGAGCTCTGAAAGAACATCTGCCTCATGAACAATGGAACATATCCACCATAGTAGTATATCTCTATTTTCTGGAGACAGGTAGTCTCCATAACAATCATATGATGCCATCCTACATAGAAAAATATTGTTAAAGATAAATTGAATCCTCTGGGCCAATCTTTCACTCATGTTTGTGAGATCTAAAAGAATATATGCCCTCATCAGCAATGGGCTATCTGCCCTATTCTTTACAAACAAGGAAGAAGGATTATTTCTTATTTCTGAGCCTGGACCATTTCTCACCCTAGGCCATCCTTCCTACACTAATTAATGTGCACCCTGGAGAGAATGTATAAACCCTAAGAAATGTTTGGACCATTCCTCACTCTGGGCCATTCCTCCTACACTAATTAAAGCGCACCCTGGAGAGAATGTATAAACCCTAAGAAATGTTTGGACCATTCCTCACTCTGGGCCATTCCTCCTACACTAATTAAAGTGCACCCTGGTGAGAATGTATAAACCCTAAGGAATGACAGTCCCTTATTGTTGAGCCTGGACTATTCCCCACCTTGGGCCATTCCTCCGACACTAAACAAAGTATAACCTAGAGAGAATGAGTCTTCCCTAAGGAATAACTGTCTGGACCATTCCCCACCCTGGGCCATTCCTCCGACACTAAACAAAGTGTAACCTGGAGAGAATGAGTCTGCCCTAAGGAATGTCTGTCTTGCATCAACCTCTAAAATGGACCATTCTTTGAAACTTCTCACAACTGTGAACTTCGAAAGAATGACTGGCCAACAAGGGGGACCATTCTACTTGACCACTACTCAGAGTGACTGCCAAGAAGAATGACTGTCCTAGACCACTCCTCATGTTAACCACAATGGGAAGTCGTTTTCTATGATACATCAACAATCAGTCTACCTCCCATGTTAACTACAATGGGAAGTCATTGTCCGTCAGAAATCTCAATCCACTTTCCGAACAGGAAAGCATCTGTCCGATCTAGACTAATTTTCAATTATAAAAAATAAATAATGTTTTCAGTGCTCCCTCCTAACTGGAGAGTTATTTAAATCAAAAAAATAAATGTTCTTTCAAGAATATGTTTTCATACCTTCTTCTAGCTTGGAGAATCTTTCCTTTCATCTAAGGGAGTTATTTCCATGATCCCTATCTTTTCTCGGAAATATGCAAACTTGATTCTGGATAGAGGTTTTGTCAGGATATCTGTTGTCTGCTCATCAGTGAGAATATATATTGGAGAACCACTTTCTCCTTTCTGGACTTCATCATGGATAATGCAATACTTGTACTTTAGTCTAGAACATTGTGAAGGCTTCATGTAGATCTGGATGATAGAGTATATCATAGTTGGAGAACTGGAACATATGCAAGTAGCACTTCTTCAATCATCATGAGATCTGATTTACTGAGTAGTCATCTTGATGTTATAGGAAATATTCACCATGCTTCTGTTGTGCACTGGAGGTTCTCCACCAAGTTGTCTTCTACTTATCTGCATATAGGAGTCTCTTTATGATATGTCTCAAAGTCTTGAGATTGCTCTCCATACGCTCTTTATTCAATTTCTCTGGAGAACATTCTTTCCATTTATCTGATATAGAATTCCAACTCATAGATGTTGCGGATGATATAATGACTCATGTAGTGATATGTCTAGAGTACTGGAACAAGTAATCATCATAGTATTCTCCCTCCATCTGGGAGAACCTCTGGTTTTGGATCTTGCAATGCTTTCATTCATTAGTCATACATTGTTCTTCATCACGACTTTCAATTCTTTTGCTTGATTGCTTTTAGTGAGTTCATATCAGGCCGGTAATCTTGTGATTCTTGATATAATGACTGGTTGTTCTGGTTCCTCTTTCTTTCTTAGAATCCTCATTCTTTTCTTTTACTTTTGGGTCCATGGAGTTTCTTATAGATTCCATGCCCTAGAGATTCCACTTCCTCCTTTCATCATAGGATCACGGATCTGGATGGACGACCAGGAATTCTTTAAGGCTTCTCTTCGAAGCGGTCTTATTCTGCGGTTGAGATGAACACATACTGTCTTTTCATGGCTGCTACCATGGATATATATTTCATCATCTTCAATGGATCATAGGATTAGCTCCCTCCTAACCCTTGCTTCATGTAAGAGTGCATATAATCGGCTCCCTCCGTCTGATAGAGTCCATACTTCCATCTACATCCTTATTGTCTTCTGCAATATATAATTGGCCCTCTCTGTCTAACAGAGTCCACGCTTCCATCTTAGTTGTCATCATAAGTCTTTCTCCAATTCCTCTTGATGTATGACTTCTAAGTCTCTTCATGATTGATTCTGATTTCAGCTTATCTTGTAATAGCTTTCACATGATATATTTCATTCTTTCATGTGTAATATCTAATGATAATCCTTTTCATCTTGTTTGCTCTTTCATAGGTATAGTTCTTCTTGGAACACATTATATTCCAAGAGATAGATATACAAGATATGTACATAGACGATGAAAGAAAGATATGTACAAGAAATAAGAAGAGTGTTGTTACCTTTTAGTAGAAGAAGTCTCTTCCATCCTACTTAGTCTTCTTTGTAGGTTCCTTTTCTTCGGCAATCGATGCTTCATGTTTCTCCTTCCTTTTCTTTAGCTTGGGACACTGATTCCTATAGTGACCGTACTTCTGATAGTTGAAGCATTGTATTTCTAAAATATCTTTTCTTTGTTTTGGATTCCTTCTTGAATCGAACTTTCTTTTGTCCCTGAAGTTCTTGAATCTTGTTGTGAAGGCTTGATCATCGTACTTCTTTTGAGGTTTCTCTTTTGCATTGATCCTTGATTCTTCTTGAGTACAACAAGTCCAAAGTTCTTCAAATGTTGGGTACTCCTTCCTTGTGTTGATTCTTGCGGCAAATGCATCCCATGTCTTGGGAAGACCATTGAGTACTATGTTCACCAATTCCTTTTCTGAAGTGATCTCTTCAATAGCTTGTAGGTGATCTCTTAACTGGGAGATCCTTACAAAGTATGATGTTATGTTGTTGTCCGCATTCATCTTCATGTCATAGAGCTCATTCTTCAGACTCATAACTTGTCCGACGTTTCTGACTGAGAAGAGATTTGTTAGGGAATCGTACATCTTCTTCGATGAGTCAAGATGGGAGATGTAGGGTATCAAGTGATATTTTATAGAATCCACTATGATACTCATGGCATTGATGTCAACATATTTGAACTTCTCCATAGCTGCAACGTTCTACGGTTCCTTTTCTTCTCCTTCTTTAAACTATGGCTTCACGATCTTTCCTTTCATAATATCCAACACTTTATTCTTAGCAAGGATGAGGTTAATCCTTGTCTTCCATGCTTTGAAGTTAGAGGCTTAATCTATCTTGTTCTTAGACTTCATAGAGTTCGTCATGATTTGCTTGACTTGGTCAAACCCTAGATTTGACCAGAAATCCAAACTTCGCGTCTTGGCCTTTTGATAGTACCAAGAGATGCGTTGGGCTAGGGCACACTAATCTATTCAGAGATTAGGTCAATATCGTCACTTAAGGTGCCTCGACAAGAGGTTTAGGGTTTCTGCAACTGCTTCTGCTAGTAACCCTAGCTGTAGTGCCTTTGGAAACTGCTACTGCTAGTAACCCTAGCAGCACTTCCTCAACGAGATCAATGTCTAGCAGTTATGTTTCCTTCCAGCATTTTAGGCTGACTGAAGGGATGTGGGCCCATAAATTGTTAGAATATACAAGATGGTGTGCTCATTTTTCCATTGATGATACCCTCGTCACCCAACCATGGGCTGAAGCCTCCCTCCGAGCACCTTAACCCTGACTGAGAATTCCTCCGGAAGCAAACCCTAGGCTAGATAGCCAAAAAAAGAGCAGCACACCTTTCCCCAAGGATAGTGCATCACAAAAAGCTGATCAGATAGTCTAAACCCTAGCCAAGAGATATTCAAGCCAATATTGAAAACGTGTTGTTGTTGCAGTTGCACCAGCAACTCTCCTCCAAACCTGCGCACAAGACTGCAACTATAGTGCGCACCAAACTGGGAACTACAATTCTGAGATGCTACAAATGAGAACTGGCACCCTGTATTTATAGTAGTCCTACAAGTTTTGTTAGGGCCGACTTCTCCTTCTAGGTATGTGTCTGTTCAGTATATTATTATTATTTATGGCCGACTTCTTCTATTGGAGGCTAATAGCCTAATATAAATTATCTTCTTGAGCCAACAAGGCTTCTAGGGTTATTAGACAACTCATTAGGGTTTCTATTGCTTCCTGGAGTCTTCTATTCTCATTAGGTTCACACGTGGAGGTAACAGTGTGTTCTTAGATATTTGAGCTATTTATAAAGGAATTATTTTTATGCATGAAATTTTCATGGGTTTTAATATGGTTATATTTCATTGTTAGCAGAGATCCTTACGTGCAAGAAGAGGTTTATAGGTGGAACGAGATGGCTATGATCTATTCAAGTTGCCCAATTATCTATTATTTTTTATAAGGTTGTATTTATAGGGTTGTACTGCATATAAAAATAAAATTTCTTTAAGCTTTTACAAGGTTCAGTTTGATACCCAAGTATTCGTAGGAATGTTTTGGCAAGGTTTTTTTTGTCATACCCCTTACTCAGATGTTGAAGTTCTTCATCAAAAACCATGAAGTGTGCATGTTTTTTTAATTCTCATAAGAAAGTTTGAGAAATGGTTCAATATAGGAATCCTTTCCTTTGGCAAAAGGAAAAGGACATGGGCTTATACACAAATTTGATTCCATTAATTTAGGTAATCAAGGTTTTATGAAATGGCTCCCCATTATCAAAATCCATAATGCAAATACATTTATGTTGGTCATGGTTGAGGATGTTGAGCTTAGCACCAAGGTAATTACCAGGCTTAAGGAATTCATATGTGATATAATGCATATCAAAATCCATAATGCAAATACATTTATGTTGGTCATGGTTGAGGATGTTGAGTTTAGCACCAAGGTAATTACTAGGCTTAAGGAATTCATATGTGATACAATGCATATGCATTATATCGTGTATGTGTGATCCGGATTTTATGAGCAGAACGAAATGACTACAGATTATTGACAGGTGCTTAACACAAAATAACAGAGATACAGTAAAACCGATTTTCTATTCAATAAGGAAATAAGCTGAAACTGTAAAATGCAACGGCTTATCTCTGAGAAGAGATGTGACGACTGCGCTCATTCGCAAGAAGATCATTACAATGAGGCTCTAAAGGTATTTTTACAATAAACATGAATGTCAAAAACCCTAGACATCCAAAAACCTAACCCTAGGAGATGAAGCATCAAAAGTCATGTGGGCCCCGTCTAGGTAAGTTAGTACATCAACTTCCCAGGGTCGTAACTTTTGCATACGATCTTCGTTTTAGGCGTATGATAGCTCGGTAAAAGGTATTGTTGAGGAGATTCATTTTTGGGGCTCAATCATGACTTTGACTATCACTGAGAAGCTTGATCTCGAAAAACCTTCATTTAGGCCCTCAAAATGGCCCCGGAAGTTAAAACTACTAAAAATAGTAAATTGTCAAAATTGTCAGAAAAATGCTTTGAGCCAGTTGGAAAAGGTGGGTGGCCACCGATATCCACTTGGATCAATCCTCCCTCCTTAGGACACAATGGTCTCCATTGCATTGAGTTCCCCATCAGATGAGGAAATTTCTGTTGAATTTGGCCCCGGGTGAGCCACTTGCCTTAGTGCAGGAACTGCCCTGCTTTGACGACTTGATAAAGATGGATCATTTGTTGTCAAGTGCCCTTTGATCTGTGTGTCAACAATCTGATTGTAGGATGCATGTTGTGTGCAGTTGGATTTGAGCTCTGTTGGTGTCAGCTGCTCTACTACATCTGAGGTGTCCAATAATGGTGGAAAATAAGGGTGAAGGAGATCCACATTGAACACTGGGTGAAAACCAAGGAAAGGAGGAATGTTGAGCTCAAAAGAATTATCCCCCACAGCCTTGGTGATGGTGTACGACCCATAACGGAGTGGGAGAATCTCCTGATGGGGTCCTATAAGACATTATTTTTGCAAGTGCAACCAAACTTTGTCGCCCACCTGAAACTTATGTGGCACCCGATGTTGGTCTCGACGCTACTTGTACTTGTCATTGGACTTTTGTAGGATATCTTGAACCTATTGGCGGATGTGATGGATCCGCTCAATGAACCAGGTGGCTTTGTCAGCTTCAGTTGGAGTAGGATATGAGTCAGTTGAGGTGACCGCAAGGGGAAGTGAAACATCTATGGGACCCAATGGTTGGAATCCCAACCCCACCTGAAAGGGGCTGTGGCTAGTTAAGTTATATAGAGCTCGGTTGTAGCTATGTTTGACATAGGGAAGGCTCGCATCCCATGTGCGAGTGTTCTTTGAATTATACATGTGAAGGATATGCACAATCATTCGATTTACGACCTCAGTTTGGCCATCTATCTCGGGGTAGAAGGTCATGGATTTGATGAGCTTGGTGTTCAGTAGTGACCAAAGGCTCAACCAGAATATGATGAGAAATCGACTGTCATGATCTGAGACAATGGTTTTTGGTATCCCAAAATCTACCCAGACTTGTTCAAGGAAGAGCTTGGTAGTGGCCTTTGTTGTGATGTTCTTCTTGCAGGCAACCAGAATTGTCATCTTAGAAAAGCGATCAACAACCACAAAAACACAGTCATTTCCCTGATTGGTGGAGGGGAGGCATGACATGTAGTCCATTGAGATGGATTCCCATGGCCTATCAGGAGTAGGAAGAGGGGTGTATAGGCCCTGTTTCTTAGTGGTTGGTTTGGAAATAGTGCAAGTAGTGCAGGACCTGATATACTTGTTGACCTCCTGTAAAAGTTTCGGTGAGTAGAAATGTTTATGTACCATCACCATTGTCTTTTTGACGCTGAAGTGTCCTTCCAGCCAACTGTAGTGGGCTTCCCAGATCAGCGTCACTCGCTCGCTTGATGGAACACGGATATGGCCCAGATGACACAACAACCCATCCTGAAGATGGAAATTATCAACAACTTCGTTTGCACCCAACATTTGGTAGGTGGTGGCGAAGTCCGGATCTATCTCATAGAGTTGGGGCCATCCATAGGTCTCATGGCCGCAAGAGTATAGCACCGTGGTGAGTGTTGCAACTGGTTGTTTGCTGAGGCAATCAACGACACAATTGGTGCTTCCTATTTTATACTTGATGTTGAGGTGGAATTGTTGCAAGTATGTGGACCAATTTTGATGGGAATCATTATGCAATTTTTCTTGTGTCTGCATAAACTATAGTGGCTTATGATCAATGTGGATGACTGTCTCCTTCCCAAGAATGACTGTCTACTTCCGAAGAATGTAATGTCTCCACTGGCGATAGGCTTGCACAATGGAGTACATTTATTTGTCATAAGTAGGGTACTTATGGACAACATCTAATAGTGTCTCACTATGATAGGCTATGGGGTGGTTGCGCTGAGTGAGAACGGCGCCCACTGCATAGTCTAAAGCATCTTTCTTTATATCAAAGGTTTTTTGCAGGTCTGGTAGTGAAAGTATTGGGGTTGAGCACAAGAATTGCTTCAAATCATCGAACGCTTGTTGTTTGGATTGGCCCCACTTAAATTTTGCCTTACCACCACCCCTAGTTATTTGGCTGAGAGCCCATGCAATATGGGAGAATCCCAACACGAACCTATGGTAGAAATTGGCAAGTCCCAAGAAGCTCTGAAGCTCAGTGAGTGTGGTTGGGGTTGGCCAATCATGGATGACTTGGATCTTGGCTAGATACACATGTACGCCATGCTGATCAATTATGTAGCCCAGGTAATGGACCATGTCCATGCCGAAGAAGCATTTTTCCAAGTTGGCATATAGCTTGTGCCTTCGCAGGGTGTGCAGAACCTACTGAATATGATGCAAGTGTTTGGCCCAAGTCTTGTTTTAAATGAGTATGTCATCCATATACACCACTACAAAATTATTGGTGAATGGTCGTAGGATATTGTCCATCATCCTCATGAAAGTGGCTGGAGAATTTGTCAAACAAAATGGCATGACCAACCATTCAAAAAGGCCTTCCTTTGACTTGAAGGCGGTTTTCCATACATCTGTTTGTTCTATCAGGACTTGGTGGTAGCCAGACTTCAGATCAATCTTACTGAAGTATTTGGCCCTTGTGATTTGATCAAGGAGGTCGTCAATTCGGGGAATCGGGTACCGCTTTCTGACTATGATTTTATTCAAAGCTCGGTAATCAATGCAGATTCACCAGGTTCCATATTTCTTCTGTACCATCACGATTGGCCTCCCACAAGGTGATGAGATGGGATGTATGTGCCCCTTGTGGAGCAGTTCTTGGATCTGTCACTTAATCTCCTCATTCTCTAATAGAGAGCGGCGATAGACTAGCCCATTGGGCAATGGTGCATTGGGGGTTAGATCAATAGGGTGCTTGACCTGGCAGTGAAGAGGTACCCCGGTAGGTGAGGAGAAGATATCTAAGTATTCTTCCACAACCTTATCTACTTGCTTCTGCTATGTGGAGAGGTCAGCCGCAGAGACCCTGGATGTGGTTGTGATCTTTCACTTATTCTGAGAGAGAATCACAAAGAAGACAAACTACCCCATCCGAGAGATGACCTTCCTGCATTTCTTAGCAGAGATCAGGGAAATAACATTAGGTGGGACTACCTCGGGTATCATGTACAATCTCCTCATCAAAGTAATAATAACACTACGAGGCCTAGACTCATATACAGCATGACGTTTCCATTAATAAGGTTGGCCCAGAAGAACATCACAAACTTCGAGAGGAGAAACATCACACAATACCTCATCTTTGAAGGGCTTGATGTCATACGAAAGTCAACACTGTTGACTGACGCGTAGATCGCTTCCTTGGCAAAGCCATCCAATGGTGTAGGTTTGTGGGTGTGGTGTTGTCGACAGGGCTAGACGACCTCTGCTAAGATGAGGTTCTTTTGGATATCGCTATCCACGATGAAGTGCAGCAGGGTGACCTTTACCCACATCTGTGAATGGAAGAGGCATTCTCCTTCTTTTGGCTTATCTGGTTCACCAGGCTGGAGCTTGGTGGTAGTAATGGTGGCACTGGGTTTCGCGTCAATGATCTATCTTCCCCTTTCTGTCTCTGGCTTAGAGTCTGAACCCACATCTGATTCAGAGGCTTTCACTTCAGCCACCAACAACTTCTTTGAGCGGCAGTCAACAGTGTTATTCCAAGGGCTCTTATTGAATTCGCACCACTTCCCGATATCTTTCTTTGTCTTTTCGGAGTCCTTCTTTTCTTGCGGGTTGCACTGGTTGTCCTGATACTGTCAATATTTGATTTGTACTTCGTTCTATGGGTTGGGGCTACCATTTCCTAGCTTTTGTTGTGAGGGGTTCCCAGGCCCAAACTGTCGTGTCTTTTGTTTGAGCTTCTGCTCAATTTTGACGGCGTATCGGTAGGTCGTGCCCAAGGATGAGATGTCCAAAAATTCAATTTCAGTCTGGATGTATCTATGTAGAGTGTTGCGATACTTGAGCACCATATGTCACTCTGATTCTTTGATACCCAACTTGGTGCACAAGGTATGAAAGATATTTTTGAAATTTGGCACTGCTTGGTCTCTTTCTTGCTGCAATGTGGTCCATTTGGTATACAAGTTGTCATAACTTCCGACAGGGTAGTATTGTTCCTTATAACATCCCTAAAGGATTCCCAATTGACCATGACTGTAAATAATGAGGGTTCCTCTGTTTCATTTTTATCACATAAAGTTTCCAACCAATCTTTGACATGGGGAACAACTTTGAGGAGGGCAAAAGTAATATTTTCTCTATTCGAAAAGTTATGGACAGAAAAATACCCTTCTAGTAGATTCAATCACTTGTATACAACATTTGCATTTATCTGACCTTCAAATATAGGAATATCAAAGTTTATTTGTACCTTGAAGGGGGTGGCGCCTCCGCTCGAAGAAGATGCGTCGCCTGTTGGTAGTCGTCGAAGGATTTGTGACAAATTATCCATCATCTTGTTCCTTTGTTGCATGAGGGATTCCTCAATCAACAATTTGAAAGGATCTCATGTCCCGTCATATTTATTTTCTCCTACCATGACATATTGCTTGGGTGTGTTTTGGCCCTTGGTTTTGGAAATAAGAAAATATTAAGGAAGAAAAGACGAAATGTGAACTGCGTGGAAGACACAATGACTGATACTAGGTCGAAGTAAGAAAAAGAGCAGATAAGACAGAGTGAAGTAAGAGAAAGCAATTCATTGGACGAGGAGATCAAGGAAGCCAAATCAACAAGGAAGATAGATCGTGGACAACTCAGCAAAGGGAAAAATCCACTGGTAGATTCTTTGGAGCACCTCGCGGGAAATAAGGAAAGACAGGCTGGCGAAGCCCTGAAAAGTGGGTCAAGTTGACCTAGGGTTCTAGACACCTAGGGTTTTGGTATCTAGGGTTTTAGACACCTAGGCTTCAGCCTAAGGCTATTGTTGAGATATTGTACTATATAAATAAAGGTCAAGAGGACCTGGGATCAGGTTGTTGTTGTTGTCATCGTTAGTTCAATTATGTGATGATGAGTGATTGTTGTTATTAATGAGAGAGGAAGATTGTGTGGAGAGAGAAGTTTGTGTTGTAATATCTTTAGCTGGGTGCGAAGATCAACCCTGCAAATGGGTGCACAAGGAAGGGAGGAAGAGATAAGATCGAAAGAGAGAAGATCTGCTAGCTAAGAGCGTAGATAGGACTGTATGCTTTCACCTAATATATTATAAAGCATAGTTATGTGGGCGTAGCCCCAGGGAGAGGGTTAACCACATACATCTTGTTGTTGTGTGTGATTGATGTTGTGTGCTTTTTCTCTATGATATATTGTTATTGCATTACTATGTTAGATCTAATAGATAATTGTGAAAAGTAGGACTAAGTTGGTAACTAATATCTAGATGTTTTGTTGTTCTTGTATTAGATCCACTTTGTATTTTCTCTGGTTGTAGACACCTTTGTCCTACAACCCCCTATTGCTAATTCGAGTGAGACTGCATCTGCTTCATAGGTGTGGCCAAAAGGGCTAGTAGGGCTTGTTGGTGTGCTATTAGAGATGAACCTTGGGTTTTCCCCTATGCCAACAAATGGTTTCATTGTCGGGACCAGGATCTTCTTGAGGGAATGTCAATGTGGTTTCCATTGAATAAAAAGATTCGAAAGTGGATAGAAGAACAGGAAAAGGACTTTGCAGAAGCTCAAAATAAGAACCTTAATATTAGCACAGAAGACTGGTTGGGAAGGTATATCTTTACTGATATACATGAGATTTTCTTTGGAGGAATTCATAAGGAGCTATACGAGTGGCTGGCCAAATTAGCAGACACCCGGTTTGAGATTAGATCTAGACCGTCTGTGGTTTGGATGTTGACGTTGATCAAGAAGGTGAAAATATTTGATAACGATGTGTCAAGAGAAGTAGATCATTGTTTTGATAGTACCATTGCAGGGTATATCACAGAGTTTTCTATTGATAGGGTGGAATCATATAGCCAAGCAGAGAGATATTTATTTAAATGACCTAGAGGAAAATTTTTACACTTTTTGAAGTTGAAAATCAAGATGTTATTGCATGAGAAGAACATCTTGAAGATATAGTAGTGGGTTAGACTGAAAAGGCTAATGTTCAAAAATTCAGATAGCGACAGTGACACAAATATCGGACACATGCGCAGTGAGAGGTCCTTCAAAGAAGTTACTCTAGTGAACTTGTTCGAGCACAGTCACAAACCAACACAAGAAGAAGGGTTCTACAGTGGAGAAGAAGAAGAGTTGTTGAATGAGGAACATTCAAACTCTGTTAGGGAAGAAGAAGAGAATATTGAAGAACCTCACCGAAAAGAGTCATAAACTTCAAGGACTGTGCAGACTATTGAAGTGCTATTACACCCCCTATTGTTTCAACAATATTAAGTAACCAGAGTAACCTAAGTTATCAGAGCACTCAGAGCACGGGTACAAGTGGTTCAACGCATACTCAATCAGGAAACCTAGGAATATCTATGGCAGATGAGATGAGGTTACCCACCTTTAGAGGGGATGGATCTAAATATCCTGATCAACACCAATTTCTATGTGAAGTTGTATGGAGTATTAAGAATGTCACCGACGAAGTTGTTAAACGATCTCAATTTAGTACTACCTTGAGAGACCATGCACTAAGATGGTACATGAAACGTGTCCAAGGAATTGCATAGCCTAAACCATTGAATGAGATCAAGAATGTGTTGGTTGCAGAATTCAAGAAACCCAAGTCGGAGTCACAATGCATTACATAGTTGAAATAAATCAAGCAGAGAATATTTGAACCTGTTTGGGAGTTTGATCAAAGGTTTAAAACCTTAACGAGACGGCTAACTTTTCAGATCCCAGATGAGAAGAACAAGGAATGGTTCATTGATTCCCTTTTACCACACATCAAAGTCCCTCTGATGCAACAAAAGATTGCTTCACAGGTTGAGGCACTGGATATTTCCATGAAGCTATAATCAGCCCCTATGGGAGGATCCAGCTCAGGTATGAGTCAAATTTTAAGTCAGTTAACTAGCTTATCTCTGCAGGTTGAAGATATGAAGAAAGACAAGGGAAACGATAAAAGAGAAGATATCTGGTGCATTAGATGAAAATCAGAAGGACATGACAAGGAGCATTGCCCCCTATTTCATGAGTACTTCTCATCTTGAGCTTTGAGCCCTTTGAAGCAAGTTACCCTACCTTGATGCGAGGTATGTAGAAACAGGCATCACCCCAGCAAATTCTATTACATGAAAAAATATGTTCAAACACCCACAAATCTGTATTTCACATTTTGTAAGTCAGTAGGGCATGATGATATGGATTGTAGGGCCTATGACCTCATGCATGAAAGGTTAAAGGATATATACAAAATTCAAGGTGAAGTACAACAAGAAGGGAACACTATGTAGTGTAATTCCTCAGGAAGAGGAAACTTCAACCCTCATGGTGGATTCAAAGGAAGAGGACGAGGAGGAGGTATGGGTCAAGGTCAAGGTCAGATCATCTATTATAACTATGCACATCCAGGACATTTGGCAAGGGACTATCAGAACCCTTGTACCACTTGCAGCTACTGCAACTCATTTGAACATGTCATAGAAGATTGTCCTGTGTTGTTATCCAAAATTTAGGAATGATGAGGAGGAAACCAACAAGTACATCTAATCACGGAAGAACCTTGCGGAGAAGATCCCAGATTTATTTTTATCACTAGAGGAGGGGCTGATACAGGAGAAGATAGGGAGACTCCAGGGAAGACTACAGAACAATCAGGAGTTAGAAAAGATGTAGAGAAGACACAAGAGTTTGATCCAAAGAAAGAGAAACAGGCATTTGAGGAAGCAATAAAACAATTCGGGAGAGATCAGGCTTCTTCATCAAGGGCTCGACCAGAAGTAAGATAATGTGGAATTCCCCTAGCTTTTGATTAGTCCACTTCACCCAAAGAAGTAAAAGAGGTAAGTAAGCTCATGGAATTTTTATGCACTTGCATTAATTTGATAAAGGATGAGAGCGTTGTACAAGAGCTCCAAAACTTGATTAGACAATATGAGCTAGGAAAGGTAGATCCTCTATTGAATGAAGTAGTACATCAACTATCCAAAAAGAGAAGGACAAATAAGGAACTACACCTGAATGCTCAAATTGGAGAGTATGATATAGACTATGTGGTCCTTGACTTAGGTTCGGAGGTCAATGTGATGACGAAGCATACATGGGTACTAATGGGAAAACCTAAGTTGATCTACTCCCTCATCAGGCTTAGGATGGCCAATCAATAGGCTGTGAGCCATTTTAGAAGACTATAACATGTCCCTGTGGTCATCGATGGGGTCAAAACATTTGTGGACTTTCAAGTGATTGAGATAGTTGATGATAGCTTTCCCTAGCCTGCGTTGTTAGGAATTGATTGGGATTTCAATAATTCTACTATTGTTGAATTGAGGAAAAGAATAATAATGTTTGAAGGAGATGGACTTAGGGCCATTGCACCTCTAGATCCTGATGAAGGTCCCAAATACACAGAGCCCATTAGAGAAGAGGGTCGTGCATATGAGCTAGATAATATATACAAATTGACCACAAGACAACAGGATTACATTAATCCTACAATAGATGGGAACCTAAGCTGGTGAAGTGACAACGCATGCTCATTAGACTCAGAAGAAGCACTAGAGAACTGACAAAAAAAGATGTATGAAATTTTTGAGCGACGATGTGCTAGATTGACCAGAGATGTTCGTTGGATCGACACAACTGTAAGTAATTTACCCACGTTTGATGGTTTAAATCACTTAGAAAATTTCTTATTGGAATTTGAAGAAACTATACTAGTACAATAATATTGTTAGCACTGGATGAGGCTTTGAAAACTACTCCATCAAGATGGTTGGGAACACATAAAAGGAACATTGTGAACTAGATACAATGTCTCACTTTGATGACAACGCGATTTTTTGAACAAGTCGAAGGATGTGAAGTTAGGTACACAGTTCAAAGTTGCCCGAAAGACCATGTGCGAAGCTATGAGGAGACCCGGAGCTACATTCCTCAAGAGCTTTGGGTGCATAAATTCATCAATACTCTATACACAACACCTATCAACTGGTACCTTGAAGTGGAACTGTGCCTCACCACTGCAGATTGGCAAGGTATGACACAAAACTTCGTAGCTACATTATTGTTTGAAATTCAGTACCCTATGGTAGATCAAGATTTACAGGTTGTAAGACAAAAATTATTTGAGGAGGTACCTAGCCTCCCTGTGGAGCAAGAAGAGGATGAATGGACTGCACCTCTTCAAAAATTGCAAGGATGTTACAATATCAATGCTGATGAAGACGTTGATCCTAGGAAGGTGAACATCGCAGAAATGGAAGGACAACGAAACATAGAAGTACCATGAGTCTAACTACCTTTCATTGGACAGCCAATTAAAATCAAGAAAGTTAATATTGGAATAGAGCAAGCACCTAAGCTTGCTAATATTGGAGATTATTGGGATGTTGCCACTATTGATAAGATCATAGAGTTACCACATGAATATCAGGACTTCTTTCCAACCAAGTTCACTGATATGAAGGGCATTAAAGGGCCCATGGGAGAGATGAAGATCCCCTTGAAACCAGATGCAAGGCCAGTTAAACAAATACCTTACAGATTGAACCCTAAATATAAGGAGAAAGTGAAGATTGAACTAGACAGAATGCTGTAAGTAGGAATCATAGAGCCTGTTGAAGAGTCAGAATGGATTAGCCCTATGGTGGTACAGGATAAGAAGACTGGAGAAATCAAGATATCCATATATCTCAGGAAGTTGAATGATGTCTATTTACATGACCCATTCCCTACACCATTTACTAACGAAGTGTTAGATAATGTATCAGGACATGAGGTATATTCTTTTATAGACGGCTTTTCAGGATACTATCATATTAGGATTTCCAAAGAAGATCACCATAAGACCACATTTTCCACAGAATGAGGATCCTACCAGTATACAGTGATGTTGTTTGGATTGAAGAATGCACCAGCCATATTTTCAAGGGTGGTGGTCGAAGCATTCAAGGAGTTTGTACATAAATTTCTAGAGGCATGTTTTGATGATTGGATTGTTTTTAGCTTACTGCAAAATCCTATTGAATGTTTAAGACTAATGTTGGATAAGTGTAGGAAATTTCATATTGCCCTGAACCTGAAGAAGTGAATCTTCTTTTCACCCTTTTGAGTATTGCTAGGCCATATTGTGTGTAAGAAAGGATTGTTGGTAGATCCATCTAAGATTGTCATTATAGTTGATTTACCCCCTCCTACTTCAGTCAAATAGTTGCTCACTATGCTAGGGCATACTAGATACTACAGGAAGTTCATTAAAGGCTATGCACAGATCACACCACCCATGGAAACTAGTACATATTGTAAAAATTCTGACATTTTATTTGCGGCGTTATGGACAAAATTATCCATATTGTCGCAAAATAGAGGAAATTTATAAAAAACAAAATTCATGTTTCCTGATAACGTCGCTCTTGCCACGTTGACATATCTCTTGCCACGTTAACGTCGGTCTTGCCACGTTAACGTCGCTCTTGCCACGTTTTCCACTGGAACGTCTCTCTTTCCATGTTTTCCACTGGAACATATGTCTGGCCACGTTTGTGAAGATCTATGTCTCTCTTGCCACGTTAACGTCGGTCTTGCCACATTTTCCACTAGAACGTCTCTCTTGCAACATTTGTGAAAATGTATGTCGCAATTGCGACATTTTGGAAACTAGGTTTTCCCCTCCAACAGTCACCTTAGTATGTTCACCAAGTCAAAATACCAATGGTCACTTAAGACTTTTTTACGTCGAAATTGAGACGTTACAAAATCTATAAATATGTTTCATTTGACGGATGTTGCGACAAGTTTTCTATAATAACGACGCTTCAAAAAGGGTTTGCGGGTCTTCTCGGTGAACAAAAAATAGGTATTTGTTTCAGTATAAGTCTATGGGGAAGAATGTCAGAAAACATTAGAGCTAGGAAAAGAATTAAAGAGGGTGAAAAGGGTGACGGTAAATGTTATTTCTCTTGCAAAAATTGTTGTATTAGACGTCCTGAAAGAGTTTTAATAGCAACAGATACAAAACATTGTAGAAAATATGGGCACATGGACGGGGGATCAAATGAATATCGTCCGACGGTATATACATTCATTATCTGTTTTAATATTTATTATATTCTCAAATTTTATAATGTTTTATACATGCACTAATTTTTCATGATTGTTTGTAATTATAAAGTTAGATTTTCCCCCTAACTTTATGCAGAAAGCACCAAGTAGTAGCAGAAATGATGTTGTAGTACAAGATGAATAACTTGAAGAAGATAATCAAGATCAAGTTAATGATTCCAAGGAAGTAGATGACAATAATAACATAGTTCAAGTTGATGAGACAAATCAAATGATTCAAGACTTATTCGATCATCCAGATGAGGATCATGGGGACAGTAGTGATGGTATTTATGATGAACCTTTTATTGAAAAGGCAAATAAACGACTTTATAAAGGGTCAAGAGCAAATATTCTCTCCACTACATTGTTGTTGGTGAATTTGAAAGTTACGAATCATTTGTCTAACACTTGTATGACACAGATCCTAAGGTATGTAATATGTTATTTCGCATCTACATAAAGGTTGACTATTCCCCATTTTTTTTAGTGTTAATTAATGTATAAAATAAAAATGAAATATTAACTTACAACCCCTATTCTTTACATTAACTATTTATTTTTTATGTTTTAGATTGTTAGGTGAATTTTTGTTACCCTCGTCAAATATTTTACCTCACACATATCGAGATTTGCATGCCATTATGAAAGACATTGGAATGGAGTATCAAAGTATA
>ML793541.1:4757-15118 GCA_009831015.1 Picea engelmannii
CTTTTAATCACTCAACGAGATTAAGGTAAACCTTATCATCCAAATTGAATGATCATTCACTATTTTCATATAACTGAAGCATAAAATTGTGAACTGTATGAAAGAAATTATCTTAACGACATAATAATCTGTGAAGACGAAAGCTATCAATAGTCATCAAATTATCAAGATAAACAAATCATGGACAACAACAATATTTACAAATAGCTAAAGAAGAAATGCAAACATATGTTATGTCCAAATTCAAGTATAAGCTGTCCACAACTAGCCCCAGGTCAAGATGTCAAGGTTACAAAAAATAATGGGTTTTTAAAGCCTTCAGAAAGGTAACTGTTTCCTCTTCTGAGATCAGATATTGATTACAAAAATAAAAGGGGGATATAACCACCCAGATCATACTAAATCCTTTAAAGCTCAAAAAATTTCATTTCTTTTTGTACAAAAAATGCATCATAGATATGACTAGCAAGTCGCAAAGATGCTTCAGATCAATTGGTAACCATGAATTCCTGAATATCCTGAAAATAAAAGGAAAAATAGAGAGATTTAAATACATATTTAACCATTAATTTGCAAATTTCGAATTAACATAATTGGCTACAGAATCTACTGATTCTGTAGCTAGTTATTTTAGTAAATGAAATCCAATTTATTGAATAAATAAAACAATCTAATTTATTTAGTAAATAACCCTATTTTAAGATAAAAGGAATCATACCTCTAAATGTAAATCAAATCATATTAGATGATCTTAGAATTCACTATTGTTGTTGCGGCCTCAATGTTTTTAAATGTTACATTCCTTGTAGTCTTC
The DNA here is from genome assembly GCA_009831015.1 of Picea engelmannii. NCBI lineage: Eukaryota > Viridiplantae > Streptophyta > Pinopsida > Pinales > Pinaceae > Picea > Picea engelmannii. The sequence goes on from ML793541.1 coordinate 5,572, forward strand.
ATACATTTCCCTTTTCCTTGGAAGACAAACTCGAGCCTATGGTTTTTATTTGTTAAGGCATTGATCTGATCAGTGAGAGCCTTAACCTGTGACTGTAGGATAGGTATATCAGTGTAGTATTTATCAATCTAGAATAGGTAGACTTCACACTTCGACTGTGCGATGGTCTCTTGGGAATAACCACGATTGTGAACCAGAGCATCTTCAACATGGATTGTATATTCATTACCCAATTTAATACGAGGAAACTCTACATTATGTTTCAGATAAGGAGGTAGATTGTCCACAAAGTTGTAAGGCTGCTCGAGGTGTGGTTGGAACGAAAGAGGGTCTTCTTCAACGAGGAACCTATCAATTTTGGAGTCTGAAATCTCATGGACCTCGATCATCTTGATCGAGTTCGCATGAGGGTTCAACTTGTTATGGAGCCTCCTCTAAATTAACCTTCCAACTCTCTTATTTTTAAAATTCAAATCAGCATGGTCTTTAGACGTCTTTCTTGTAGGTTTGTTTGAAAATTTAACAGAGTTGTTAGGCCATCTAACTTGCTCATGGGCCTGCTCAATAACCTTTGGATCGAGTAAGGGTTTGTTGTAGGAGGCCGAGACACGGGCCTAGGTAGGTGAGAGGGGCATTGTATGGTAGATTAAGGTTTCTTCAATCATAGACTTGTCGATCTCTTCAACATTGGGGTTAGAGAAACCGTTTCTGATTAAAAATGAATCCCAATTATCGTTCTTCAACTCTAATTGATGTGCAAGTAAAATTTTTATCAAGCCGTGATAGAAGAGGCTCGAGTCTGATTGTTGCTTTCTATACCTTTTGCCCATTTTGTAAAGGCTCCTCAATAAATAATAAGGCATGTTTAAAGGAAACCCCATGAAAATCATGAGCAGACGCAGATGATAAAGAAACACAAGACCAAAACGTCCTTCACAGCTGACAAACTATTTCAACACAACAAGCAAACTGTGCCATTGAGCTTTTAGTAAGGAAATGGGCATACCTTTGTCACATCCTTTTATCTTCCGAGACGTAAAGAGGAGACTCCAAGGAACCTCTTCTACCTTTGCATTTTTGAACCACCTTTGACCACTCGCAGGGAGTCCTATAGCTTGGCTCAATAAATCCTTTGGAACCTCGAGTTGAACATCACCCACCTTAGCTCTACACCCATCGAAGGAGAGAGCGAATTCCTGAGAATTTTGTAGATTGGAACCCTGAAATTTTCTAAGGAAAACGAGCCAATCATTACTCTCAAGATCCTCTTTGGCATCATCATATAAGAGCAAAGTTTGAGTGCCATTAGGTTTGACTCTAACAATAGGATCCATATTGAATCAACGGGCAATCAATCAAACACAATGCGTAGGGAGGGTTTGTGAGAACAGACCAGAGCCATACCCCGAGCCCGAGAAACACCAACAGTCTATAGCGCATGGGGAGAAAATACATAACGAAAAGACAAGAATTCGTTTGAAATGAGTGTGAGGGGTGTTGCAGAGCTTGAGACCAAGTTTTGAAATGATGGGCTGATTGCAATCATATTTCCACCTCTCATAAAGTACAGCCACGACCAGAGCATTTAAATGAAAATAAGTGCGCAACATAGTGGGTTCGATCATAAGGTTTGGTAGAGTGGAAATTGTAAATCAAAGCCTAGTAATGAGAAAACAATGACCAAGAATCACACAAAAACCCATATCAATGCTCAAATCAAAAGGTCCTTTGTTGATATAAATTATAATCCCCAAGCCTGTTTGGTATTCAAGGAATTGAAACAAAGAGAAAAGTCGTCATAGCAAGGAACAAGGCTTCATTAATAAAATATAGAGACATTTTTCCTTTCGTAATTTTTCGAATAGAATGGTAACACAGTCGTAAGTTTTAATGCTTCGTTTTCATGATTTCAGTCACGACGAAGCATAAAAAAAACAATAGGGAAAAGCAACAACTTACAATTGTCATTTTGAAAATTGCTTATGAAGAAAAAAAAAATGGATGACCCCAGTTAGGCAGCTACATAGATCATTTAATTGATATAAAAAGTTAAAAATATGTTGGGCTGCCAACAATGGCGACATGCTGGGAGAAGCAGTTATCTCTGTAATACGAATGAGTTCAGGTTAGAGAAATCTAAAATATTTTCAAATCGAAGAACAACTGAAAGGTTATTTGAACATCTTTAATAATCACGACACAGTCCAGTTTAAGATATCTTTCGTTTAAAAAGAATGAAATCCGGTGACAAACTTGACAAAAGAAAGCCACGACGTTTAAGTTAATGTCTCCAATACTATTGACAGGGCCACTGCTGCCAGCAGGAATTCATAGCCTCAACATGGATGTCAGTTAACCCACTCTGACGTCTGTATCCTATCCAAGAAATTTCAAATCAGGACGAAGGACGCTTATGGCGAAAAACAAGATTCATACCTGAGAATTTTCTTTTACCTGACATTGCTTTGCTACCAGCGGGCCTGTTCAGTACCCCGATGAAGTTGTCTTGGTGTCAAGCATGCATTTACCCGCTACCAGCAGACCTGTTCAGTGTCCCGGTGGGTTTACAAACACTTCCCACAGCTCTCTGAGAAATTATTCACATTCTGATATAGTTTTAAAGATATTCAACATAGCGGGGTGATGCTGAAAATTCCAGTTTTTTAACACAACTTAATATTTCACATGCCTTTAAATTTTTCTTGCTAACCTTCATCAAGATCTGAAAAATATTTCATTAATAAAACTAATTTTCGAGGATAGGGAGACATTGTTGAGTTTCTTTCTTAAAGAGCAGGGATAGCGTAAAGAGATTTTTAAAGATAATCGTGAATACTTTCAAGTGAAAATTGAAACCGGGAAATCATCTTTCAAACAAAATATCATCTTTAACTAGCCTACAAATTTAGAGAAAGACAACAATTGATGCTTTGACAGCCTTTGACAGTTGTTTCGAGATGAAGCATTATGTTCTCTTTTTCTGAGCTAGACTATAATACATGCATGTTTGACTCAAAAGGAACAATAAACAAAATGAAAATAAAAGCAAACTAGAAAAGGAAAATGAAAGCGAAGAAAACAAAACAGAAAAATATGTACAAAAGGTGTATCAGAGAGTTGTCAGGTAAAATACTTTTTGAGAGCTTGGCCATTCACCGGGAAGTTGTCTGGCTGTCCCTCTAAATTCTGTAGGTAGAAAGAACTGGGACCTAGTTTTTCAGTAATTAAGAATGGTCCCAACCACAGGTTTTGGAACTTAGTATGTTCTCCTTTCCCCTCATGAGGTTTATCCCACTTAAGGACAAGATCACCTACCTCAAAATTCATGTCTGAGGCAGAATTGGAATCGAAAAAACTTTTGACAACAAGTTGATGTTGATCCAATTTTTCTTTTTCTTGAGCCCTTACTTCCTCTAACTTTAGCAAAGCATTAATTCGACTTTCCAAAGGAGGACAGTCTTCTTCTTGAACCTTTTTCGATAACTGCAGAGGTGGAAGAAGAACATGCGGTGGAAGAATTGCTTCCCTACCGTAAATGAGAAAAAATGGGGAATTACCAACAACAATTTTTGGTGTTACCTATCAGCCCAGATTGCATTAAATAGTGCATTATGCTAGTTTTGTGATTTTCGGAGACCGTTCTCTTGATGATCTCGAGCAGGTTTTTATTGATTGATTCCGCCAAACCATTGCCTTGGGGGTAATAGTTGGCAGAATACTTTAATTTTATTCCTTTTTCTAGAGAAAAGGCACTCATTTCGAGAGACAAAAAATAGGAAGCATTATCGAACACTAGGCATTCAGGAATACCGAAACGAGTGATTATGTTCAAATTCAGGAAAGATATTACCTGGCTGGTGTTTACCACTTTTAATGGTACAGCCTCGGACCATCTGGTGAAATAGTCTGTCACTGTTATGATGTATTTATGCTGCTGCGAGGAGATGGGGTTAATTGGGCCTATAATGTCAAGGCCCCATTGCTGAAAAAGGGAATCTACCGAGACAGGTTGCAACGGAAATGCTGAGTTCTGTACTCGTCCAGAAGCCTTTTGATAGATTACACACTTGTGGCATAACGTATGGGAATCTTTGAAAAGATTAGGCCAATAATACCATGCCCTTAATACTTTGTGGGCAGTGGTGTCTCCACCAAAATGCCCACCAGCTTCCCCTACATGTAATTCCAATAAGACTTTATCTGCTTCATCCTTTTCTAGACAACGCATAAGTATTCCATCGAAATTTTGGTGAAACAATATACCATTCACCAGCTGAAAAGAAACAGATTTTAATCTCAACGCTCTCCTCTTTTTTGGATCAAGGTGACGGGGAGTTGATCTGTGAATTAGATAAAACTTGATGTCATCATACCAAGGACTAGTAGGATTTTGTACACAACATATTTGATTTTGATTATGCTTATCTTGAATTAACATATCAGTTTTATTCTTTTGTTCTATAGCCGAATCGGTGACCAGTTTACATAAACCTTGGCCTCTAACAATTTGGCCTGGGGTGATTTCGAGGTCATATTCTTGTAAGGATGTGACCCAGTTTTCCCTTTTTTCACCCAGTTCTTTTTGTACTAACAAATTTCTGACAGTGGGGTAAGGGACAATGAATTTTGTCCTAGATTTCAGTATATAAGATCGAAAGTGTTTTACTACTTTAAAAATATCATAAGCCTACTGATATACTGCTGGGTAATTAAGTTTCTCTCCCTTAAAGGATAAGCTCATAAAGGCAATAGGAACTTCGTCGTTTTCAGCATTCTTTTGAGTTAGCACAATGGCATAAGACCGATCAGAGGCAAATGTGTAGAGAGTGAAATCACGCGAAAAGTCAGGGCTCATTAGGGATGGAGCCTCTACTATGGCCTTTTTTATTGAGTCAAAAGCTTGACTTTCTAGAGGTCCCCAATGGTACTATACATCCTTTTTTATTAAGTTCTGTAATGGCTTGACCATTTATGAAAAGCTGGGGACAAACCTTCTAACAAAATTTATCTGACCTAAAAAAGATTGCATAGACTTTTTGGAAGAGGGGGGGAGGGGGGGGAGGGGCAGTTTTGAAATGACTTGGGTCCTTTCAGGGTCAATGGCCATCCCTTCATTGGATATAATGAATCTGAGTAGCTTGCCTTGTTCTACTGCAAAGACATATTTTTTGGGATTTAAAGAGATGACGTACTTACGACATCGTTGTAGAACAGATCTTAGATGAGCTAAATGATCTCCTTTATTTTTTGAGAAGACATTAACATCATCTAGATAGACTACTACAGATTGATTGATAAGACCATGGAAAGCGATATCCATCGCTCTCTGAAACGTGGCACCATCATTTATAAGACCGAAGGGCATCTTTCTATAAGCATAGGTACCCCATGGAGTACGGAAAGTGGTTTTCAACTGGTCTGGGGGGGACATAAGGACTTGGTTATACCCTGAAAAACCATCCAGCAGTGATAATCTTTCATAACCAGATACCTGTTGGAGAATCTGTTCCATGGGAGGAACAGGGTAGTTGTCTTTGTCAGATGCTCGGTTTAAATTTCGGAAATCGACACATAGTTAGATTTCACCACTTTTCTTCCTTACAGGGACAAGATTAGAGACCCACCGTGTATGTCTTACCAGGAAGATTATATTAGCATTCAAAAATTTGTTTAGTTCTTTTTTGACCGTCGGTTCAAGTTTTGGGTGCATTTTTCTTAGCTTCTGTTGAAAATGTTGAGTCTGGGGTTTCATGGGAATAATGTGTTGTATGATGTTAGGATCAAAGGTTTTTAGATAGTCTTATGCCCAAGCACAGACATCCTTAAATTCCTTAAACAACTTAATAAATGATGACTTTTCTTGCTCGGAACATCCCATTCCCAAATTGATGCATTGTGGGTTATCTCTAGTTCCTAGGTTCACCTTTTCATGGGTCAAGGAAGAACTATTCGTTTTACAATTCATTGATTTTTTGAATTTATCATGTAAATCATAAAACTTTTCTAATTTTACCATAGATTTTGGGATAGAATTCACCATATCTAATGTTGATTCCGGAGATCTTGGGTCCAATATTACCGTAAAATTGCGGAGGTCTTCATCATGAGTACCTTCATCGATAACTGCACCTTGGAAAGTATCTTCCATGTGTAGAAAATTGATGATCTGTTGATCATCGTCGAAAACTGTCTAATTAGTGATGTTGTCTGGGATGGATGGTCTGAACAACAATTCGACGAAAAATGCATTCGGAGAGAGGCCTTCTATGGGAAATAGTATAGAAGCGACATTAGCTAATAAATCAACCTTAGAATTATTCAATCTCGGAATAGAATTAATGTTAAACGCAAAAAATTTGTTCATTAAATTCCATACCTCAGTTTGATAGCTTTTCAGGTGTGGAGATAGGCAATGAATGGAGTTTCTTACCTGTCTAACCACAATTTCTGAATCGTCGAAAACTATTAAATTTTGAACTTTTAAATCTAGTGCCTTTCTGAGACCTTGCAGGAGTGCCTCGTATTCGGCCGTATTATTTGTGCATTCAAATTCTAACCAGCAAGTGATCAAAGTTTTGTTATCTGCTGGGTCAATGAGCACACATCCTGCACCGGCTCCTTCCTTAGATTTAGATCCATCGAAATAAAGAGACTAGATATGATTTTCATCAGTTGTATAAGACACCTTAGAGAGGGTTGTTGACTGTGTACATGTCATGAGTTCAGACTGCTGTTCCAAGTCAGTAATGGTAGAAGTTTCAGCCATGAAATTGTCGAAAAAAGTGTTCATCCCCTGCATTTCAGGTGAATTGGCGGAAGCAATGAATGGTTCATTAGGATCATTTAAATCAGTTACCATAAGATTAAGATAACGTTCACGATTAATCTTGATTCTGTTATGCTTTCCATTATCTGGCAGCCACAAGTGAGACCAATCTGTCGCAAAGTAACCATGTAGTTGTTCGGACCAGTCCCTACTTAAAAACAAGCCATATACTTCAGGGATACCAATGAAAATAATATCAATAATCCGGTGAACTTTAGGATTAGATGATAATCTGATAAGTACATTTTTTAATTCACCTATTACTTTAACACTGGTCCGATCAAGTTGAATAATTTTCAGACTGGAAGGTTGAACTTCAACATTGATTTTTTGGCAGACAGACCAAGGCATTACATTTGATAATGCACTTGAATCTACCATACAATTATGTACATTCCTATTGAAAATTTCAAAAGTCAACAAAAAGGGTGGGACATTTCTGCGAGTATTAACAACAGAAGTTTGTTGTTTTTTAGTCGCAGCTCCTAGAATTATTTTATCTACATTTGTTACGCTTTTTACAACAAGGTCTCTTTTATCAGAGGATCCTGGTGTTGTTTTAATGGAGACCTTTTGAGGTGTTTTGGGGTTGTTTTCTGCAAACTTGTTGTTGTTCAGATTTTTGTTTTTGTTGTTTTTTGCAATATTTTGAAGCATCTTTTGCAGAAGAAAAGAAAATTTCAATAATTTATAAACATAAATATTAGCTCTAAGTTTTTTGAGATCCTCGATCAAATCATATTCTAAACTTAGAGCTATTGAATTCTATTTAGTTTCAATTGGTTTAGACTGTTTTTGGGTTGCATTAGTTCCAATTTCAGAAGAAGATTTATTGGTTGTTTTACTTCTGGTATTGTAAGGATGCACTATTTAAAAATTGGCTTGAAAGATACTATCCAAAAAATGCCCGAAAATGTTGGGAGAGGATTCGTCCTCTTCCACTATTTCTTGTTCAGCCACGTCTTCAGGAATCTTGGGAGTAACTAAGTTATCATGTGCTTCCAGAATCGTCTGGATAGCATATTGTAGGCTTTCTAGATTTAGACCTTCAAAATTTGAGTTAGGCTGGTTTGTGGGAAAAGGCTTTCTGAAAGGGGGTTTGTAAGGCCCTTTGCTTGAAGAAGCTTCTTCGACTGATCTCCTTAAATATATAACTTTATTTGAAAACTTCTGAACGACCTTATGTAAAATTTCTAGATCTGAACTGTCTGATTGAGTTTTGGTTTGGGAAGGTCTGGGAAGAATTTCTATTTTATTCTTGGAAGATGAGGTAATCTTTGCCTCGCTATAGAGATTATCCTTTAGGCTCAGAATATCTTTCTCAATTTGGCTCGCCTCCTCGAAGGCTTCCAATAATGTTGCTTTCTTAGACCTTTTCACCCAGATTGCTATGTTTTGGTGTAGGGATTTCGTGTAGTATGCGACGATAAGATTTCCAGCAGGCATTGAATCCGTGGGGATTTGATTCTTTAATGTTAGAAACCTTTGATTAAAGTCTTTTATTTTTTCCTTGGGGTTCATCTTTAAACTAGAGAGTTCCATGACTAAGACTTCAGGAGATTTGTCGTCTCCGAATTTCTCAAGGAAACAAGATTCGAATCTATCCCAAGATACAATGGTGTGGGGTTGTTGGACAAAGTACCAGGTGGAGGCATTACCTTCAAATGTGTACGGAAAAAGTCTACATACTACGTCTTCGTGTTCTACGCTTCGGATTTTAATGGCTAGCATGAATTTTTTAATATGATCCTCAACGATCTTCTTGGAATCTGGATCAAATTTAGGGAGCCATTTCTCCAGATGTTTAGGCAAGGATGTTGGGGTCCAGGTATGGCCACTGCATCTTGATAGAGCCAAGGTCTGGTGGGATTATTCAGATTTTCCATAGGTGTGGGTGGTGTCGAAAGCTGAGATGAAGAACTGCCTTCGTCGAATGACTCTTCTCCTGAAGAAGAAGGAGATGAAGGAGGTGGTGATGGTGGGATAAGAGATCCTCTGGCTGCAGGGGTGGGGATGTGATCTGGATCCGTAGGGTTTAGGGTAAGACCAGTGCCTTCAAGTTTCTCCCTAATATAAGAGAAGTCTAATGGTTGATTCAATGGTCGACCTGGTTATCTGATACGGTCCAAAGAACCATGTGTCCTTAGAAGGGATTGACAAACAATTTCTTATACGTCGGCCCCTTCGGGGTTTGGTGTTATTGGTTCAACGGTGATCTGTGGATTTTTGTTTGATGTGGTTGTTGTTTGAGAGACAATGTTGTCGTCAGAACGACTTCTTGTTACTATAGGTGAATGGGTAGGTGGGGGAGGAGTCTTGCGACCTCCACATGCCATCAATAGTGTTCAGGTCCTCCTTCTAGTGCCATTTGTTGGCGAGCGAAAATGACCGCTCATCAACTGGAAGAGCGAGTCTAGTCTAGGGTTGTCTAATTAACCCAAGCCGTTTGGATTAACTCACTCTAACGGGTTTAATGGCTCCGTTGGCCAATCTAAAGTCCTAAAAGAAACAAATAAATAAATAAAAGAAACAAAATAACTCACTAATTACTAATCATTGTTATATATATGCACACATAAATATGCAACTTATTTTAAATAATATTTACACACAAAACTGTTTGTCTAATTCATATACATGTTATACAATTTATGAGTTTTAATCTGAACTCACTAAAATCAATGTAAAAATGGTTCTTTTGATGAAAGTAGATAAAGAAAG
>ML793541.1:15793-46845 GCA_009831015.1 Picea engelmannii
AACAACAATATTTACAAATAGTTAAAGTAGAAATGCAAACATATGTTATGTCCAAATTCGAGCATAAGCTGTCCACAACTAGCCCCAGGCCAAGATGTCCAGGTTACAAAAAATAATGGGTTTTGAAAGCCTTCAGAAAGGTAACTATTTCCTCTTCCTAGATCAGATATTGATTACAAAAATAAAAGGGGGATACAACCACCCAGATCATACGAAATCCTTTAAAGATAAAAAAAGTTCATTTATGTTTGTACAAAAAATGCATCATAGATATGGCTAGCAAGTCTCAAAGATTCTTCAGATCAATTGGCAACCATGAACTCCTGAATATCCTAAAAAGAAAAGGAAAAATAGAGAGATTTAGATACATATTTAACCATTAATTTGCAAATTTCGAATTAACATAACTGGCTACAGAATCTGTTGATTCTGTAGCTAGTTATTTTAGTAAATGAAATCCAATTTATTGAATGAATAAAACAGTCTAATTTATTTAGTAAATAACCCTATTTTAAGATAAAAGGAATCATACCTCTAACTGTAAATCAAATCGTATCAGATAATCTTAGAATTCACTATTGCTATTGCAGCCTCAATGTTTTTAAATGTTACATTCCCTGTAGTCTTCATATGTTTCCCTTTTCCTTGGAAGACAGACTCGAGCCTATGGTTTTTATTTGTTAAGGCATCGATCTGATCAGTGAGAGCCTTAACCTGTGACTATAGGATAGGTATATCAGTGTAGTATTTATCAATCTAGAATAGGCATAATTCACACTTCAACTGTGTTATCCACAATTTTGGTTTTCATGATGATGTAATGATGATGGAAAATCAAGCTCTTCACTAAGAACACTTTCCTGAGAAAAGTTACATTTGTTTGCTTCTAGAAAACATACTTTTTAAGAGATGTTCGCAGGCTGCCTATATATTCTCCTGCGAGAATGCCTGATTCTCGCAGGCTACATTAATATGGACTATGAGAGGTTCGCACTGTAATTGACTCTCAGGGTGCGAACAGTTTTCAAAGAAGGAAAAAGATGAAGTTCTCGAGCCTTCTAGAAGGGAATCTTCGAGAAGAATGAGTTGGCTAGCGAATGGTTATCTAAGTACTGGCTTTCCTGATATATTGGGATCATTTCCTATCCAAGTAACTAATCCATCTTCTCCTATATATTGAGGAGATTGCTCATGGAAAAGGTTAGAAGCAAACTAGCAAGAGATTGATTGGAGAATTAGTGCAAGACTGTATGGAGGACTGATGCTACAACAGCTAGAGACAACAGCAAGGTCATCAAAGGTGGTTGATTTTCTTCATGCATGAGAAAGTGTGTGTGTCAGAGCTAGGAGCCATCGAAAGGAGATCTACAACATCAAGGCTCAGGTTGTAAGTTTCACTTTCAATTATTCATTACAATAATATGTTCCTTTCCCATAAAGATGATGTCACTTTATTACATAACTCCTTGATCATATGTATAGATTAGCTATTGAATATGTTAATCTGTCTTCACTTCGATTGGTTTGCAATGTTGTGATCTGAACGGAACAAGAGCATTTGATAGAAGCTTGGAACAACAGAGACCTAAGGAAAGCGTTCATAAGGTATGTACATGATCCTAGTCTCTTAGTTCATTCAAGAGGTTAAATCTAGGGAAAGTGTATTATTCTGTCCTGTTTTGTTCTAGATCCAGGTGGATCTAGGGAGATCGGTTTGTGTCCACACTCACGGATTTATCCAGAAACAAAATTGGCGACTCCGTTGGGGACCTATTCCCTTTTTATTTATGGTTTTTGAATTTTTTGTGGCCATTTTCTCTATTTGCACTTCTCTCTTGTTTTATCAGTGTCTGAGTCCTCAGGATATCCTGAGAGACCTTTTGGGTCTATAAGCCAGCTTGAATTCTGCATGTTTTTTCAAAATTTTTATTATCATCAGGAGTTCTTGCACTGTGTCCATTGACAGCCTACGAGAACTAGTCAAGTTCGCACTCTACATATAGGGTCCAGTGTGAACACCTCGCACCTTGCTTTAAGGTGGCCTGCGAGAATCCTATATTCTCGCACTGTGTAACACTGCTTGCCTGCGAGCAATATTTTTGAAAATTTTGAAATTAAGTTTTGATTTTTTCAATTGCTCAGAACAGTTGAATTACATCTTTTTGGCTTATTGGATCATTGACTTATACATCTCTTGCTTTAGTTTGCATGCTCGAACTGATTTAGGGTTTCAAGGTCTATTTTGCCCTTTGTAGCTTGACTTTCATCTCTTGGCTCTTATTGGCATTTTATTTCTCTCTGACTTCTGGAGTTGAGTGTGTCAAGTTGGCTGAGAACCAGTGATTGGTTGAGAGTTAAGTGTTTGGTGTTTCTCATTTGTTTGTTGGTTTGAAAGAACAATTTTCATTTGCATTGAGGAACTCATTGGTTTGCTTTTGGTTTTTACTTTCATTGAAATTTTTGGTTGGGTTGTTTTTGTTTAAATCTTTATGGTTTGATTTTCTTTTCTCATTAATCAGAGTTCTTCTTGGAAAGTGAACAACAAGTTTTCTTTCAAGATTTTGTTTTTGCCTTTTCAAAAACATTGAAAATCAATTTTTAGAGTTTATTGAAGTATTTGAAAAAGACATATAGAAATTTCTCATTGATAAATGATTGTTTGTATCGGCATCTGAAAGGAAATTGAGCATTGCATTTGCGTTGTAGTATTGGAGTTGATTTGAAAAATTTTCTCTCTCTCTCCCATAACTAGGATTCATGGAATGAAAAGAATTATATTTCATCATTATCCTTGCATTATTTGGGTCAGAGTCATACATCATGAGTTTCACTTCCGTTACCTTTGAGTAAACAACAACTTTTAAAAACATTGCGTAATATTAAAATTGATCTAGTAACTCTTTTCTAGGGCTCTTTTACACCAACATTTAGCTAGGATAGTGCTTTGGAGTAGGAAGAGAGACACACTCTCCAAAAGCTCAAAAACACACAATAGCATCTTGAGTTAGGGAGTGTTAAATTCCATTTGCAACATATTGTCCTGGGACACCCTTCTAACACAAGGGTCAAGCACTAGGTCGCATTGGTGTTGGCAGAGTTACTAACCCTGCTTTGTTGACATCGGTGTAGAGATTGCACATATTACGGGGATCACTCCGAGGTATACCCACAATTATGAGTGGAAGCCTTTGAGTTGGTTTCAAGCTTGATACCCTGTCCTTGCGTGTGGATCGGACTGACCACTGTTCCCCCAGGCTGTACTATTGTTTGTGGTGACCGCAGTGGCCTATCTCTCTAGGTTCTTACCCAAGGTGACTGTGGAGGGGAAATTCTTCACGGTACCTGGAATCGACGTTCAAACTCACTCGGGCTCCTTGGAGGGTATACCCACAATTATGTGTGGGAGATTGCACCAGGGCGTAAGTCTATTAAGCAGGTCGTCAACGTAACTTTTCCACCTTAGCCCTGCCCCTTCTCGTCTCGTTGTTGCGACATTAGATTTCATCACCAACTAGTGGATTCGAAATTAGAAGGTATTGTTCGCTTGGTGATTGCTTCCTAGATTTTGTTTACTAGTGAGTGTTGTTTATTTCTCGAAGTTGACCTTAGGAATTTTCTCGCGGAACTTGTCACTTGTTTACAATTGATCCCCCGCGGCGTTCTCGTAGAATGCAAGGATTATCTCCAGAGCATCTGGACGATCCTCAACCTACTGGTACACCTGAGGGTTCACCCCATCAGACTGAATTCCCTGTGGTTACTTCACCACAAGGGGAAACCAGTGACGTTCCAGTTGTCACCACACCACTTCCACAAGTCGAACGAACTGATTCTCTAGAAGAATTTTGAGTTACTAACACTATAGAGGACTATCGCGTTCATCATGGTGAATGACCTGTTGGACGAGTAAATTCTTCTGAAGAAACCATTGTTACATTTTTTGAATCAACTATTGGGCCTTCTCGCGGTGTAGTAGGCCAAGAACCTTTTTGGTCGGGTAATTTCCGTCGAGTTCTTTTCGGTACAGAATCACCCCCTGTTTACGAAATCAACCCTCCTGTGTCTCCTAAGACAGAGACTACACCCGAGACTACTACCTACCGCTTTGTTCTTCCTCCTGAGATGGCCAATCTTACTAATACTACGAGTGTCCAAACCGAGGTTACTGCAGCTACTCTGGCTCCTATCAATACCCAGCGAATTCCTGATGTCATTCCAACATTACCACCCAGTTACCACGCGCTGAATGTGTTGTTGAATTCTGCCAATCCAACACCTCCGCAAACCCCAGCCGGTTCTCCAGGTGGTCCTCCTTTTCCTGGGCATCCTATTCCTGGTTTCATCCCGAAACTCCCTCAGTTTCCTTCTAGTAATCCTAACCCTAATGGTACTATCCCAATTGTTGCACCAAACCCACAAATTCCTGTTGGTGGACAGGGTGGTACGGTTCCTTTTCCTTTTCCTGGACACAACACAGTTACTACGCAACCCACGGTTGGAACACAACTTCCGGGTGGAACTATACCTACAGTAGGGGGACCGACCTCCCCTTTTGGACAAAATATACCCCCTGAGTTGGCCCAGTATTGGAATCACCTTCTACAGAACTTTCCCCAAAATGTTGGGAGGCAACAAACTGTCCCCCCAATGGGTCAACCTTATCCAGGTGTAACCAATCCTATTTGGGGTTCGGGTCAGACTACTCAACCCCAGGTCCCTACTCAAACTCAAGGTTATAATCCTTGGGGTTACTATCCTATCTGTCCACCACAGAGTCAGCCAGGGCCTTCCCTCTACGAACAATCTACTTATGGTCCTACTAGTTTTCCAACAGGGATTCCACCCCAAAGACATCAATACCCACAAGTAAACCGACAGTTTCCTTTCCTTTCTACTTTGGATTTACTAGATTTGTGTAGGATTCTGAATGATCCTATTCGTCACTCTCCTCAATGGCCTGCTATCCCTGCCAAACTTCCATCGGATATTCCAAAATTCGATGGCAAGCCGGGAGAGGACCCAAATAATCATGTCATGACTTTTCATTTATGGTGTTCATCCAAATCGCTGATGGATGACTCCATTCGCCTATGTCTTTTTCAACTAACCCTGACCGGTTCGGCTGCGAAGTGGTACATTGAATTGCCACGAGGTTTCTTTTCTGATTTCAACACCCTAGCTATGGATTTTCTCACACATTACCAGTTACCGATCCATTATGATACTGGCACTGAGATCTTGACTTCTTTTAAACAAACTAAAGGTACTCACATCTCAGACCATATACATGAGTGGAGAAGGAGATGACGTCTCATCAAAATTGAACTCCCTGATCAGTTACTGGCAGAATGGTTTACGAAATCTTTCATGAACGAAATTGGTAAAGACATTTCTATGGGTGGTGTTGTAATAGAGGAGCAGGCTATAAGTCGCACTCAGTATCTTGATCTCGTTTATTCGCAAATGGGAACACTCTATGATTTACTGCCCGAACTACTTCGTCCTCGTACTTCCAGCACTTCAACTGCTCCAGTTTCCTCGCATGCAGCTGATGGTGTGATCAATACTTCTCATACCCACTCACATTCCATCTCAACTACAACCCCTAAATCCAATTCTTCTAATGCTCAAATTTCTCTGTCTCCTGCTCCTCCCACCGGTAAAACTTCGGAAGTGAACGCTGTCCAATCTACGTCGACCGGTAAAAATAAATCTAAGAAAGGGAGAGGTAAGAATAAGGAGAGTAAAAATAATAATCAGAATGAGCAAACCAAAACCCCTCCTATTGAAGACCGGGATAAGCGCAAACCACGCTACCCTTGCCTTATCTGTGGTGACGATCACTACATGAAGGATTGTCTGAGACAAGCCGAGGTTAACAAGTTCCTTCAAGGAACGCCGAAACCCTCTACGCCAACAATTTTGTCTCAACCCTTCCCATCTCAACAATAGGCCTCGTTGGTCATCCACGACCAACCCTCTACTTCTACCACATCTTATGTTTTGATGTGCACTGGTGATTCCAAAAAAGATAATGTTGCACTTACCACTAGAGCTAAAGACTATACTCCTTCTAAGGAGAAGGTTGACGATTTACCTCCTGATCTGGTACAACCCTCTCCACCGAATCCACCCACAATCGGTCCTCTTCATCTCGAACGACTGAGCCTTGATACAGCTATACGACCATCCCCGAAAGGTGTCGTTAAGAAATCGACATTTAATCCTCATTCTCGTGTGGCCCAGAACTATAGCATTGTCGAAGATCTGGCCCAAGCACCTTCAACAATGTCTGCCCTTGAAGTCCTTCAGTCTTGTCCTGCACAACGTCGGGCTCTGTTGAAAGCTATAGGTGGAATTGATCCCACGGATACAAATTTGATAGTCTTTGACTTGGAAGACCATATTCCAAGGTTACCCCCACAGCTTGTGTTTCAAATACAAGTTATTGTCGCCGGCAAGAGCATTTGTCAGACTGTTATTTATGAGGGTGCCTCTACGTGTGTAATGTATTTTACTTGTTGGAAATCCATTGGCTCTCCCCCTTTAAACGAATCACAAAACACTTTGAGAGCCTTCAACGACTCTGGTTTTAAGCCTTACGGTGTTCTTTCATCGTTGCCTGTTACTCTTGAAGGTAAGACCGTCCAGGTTGAAGTGGAAGTTTTCGATGCTCCCCTAGATTATAATCTTCTACTTGGTCGTAGCTGGGTCGATTCTATGCGTGCGGTTGTGTCAACCCTTTTTCGTGTCGTACGATTTCCTCACCAGGGAAAAGTGGTTACGGTTGATCAACTTGCCTTCTTTAATGCCGATACTCACACTGGAAACATGCCGTTCATAGCTAAAACCCCACCGGGTTACGAGAATGTTGGAGTCGGTCTTTTAAAAGACTCTTCGTTAATGGGTACTTTCCCCATACCACCACCACCCGATATTCCACGCCCGTCAGTTGCTTCTATTGATATGATCTCTACTGTACCTCATGAAATTCCTGTGTCTTCCGACCCTTGGATAGTCCCTGATCCTGGGGATCATGTTCGTTTCGGTGACGTCATGCCGTTAAGTCCGGTTGAGTCCGCTTATCAAGCCATTCAATCGACAACCCTTACTACTTGTTCTTTTGATGAGTTGTCTCCTGATCCTTTCCATGTCATCTTTCCCACTGACGAGATGATCATGTCCATCATGGAGGACACCCCTTGGGACGATGGGCATCATCGTTCCATACTGTTTCTGGAACAACACACTCTTGAGAATTATCAGCGGATTTCGACTCCGTCGACCGTTGTTGTTATATCCACAGTTCCCCAATCTACATGTGATGTGTTTGCAGAAGGGAACCTCGGTAAAATTTCTCCCACGATACCCATAGATATTTCAGTTAAACCTGGGATAGTTGAGAATGTTCATATTGGAGCTTCGTGTTCTCCTGAAGAAATTGTCACTTATACTTCCTTGTTTAAAGAATTTCGTGATATCTTTGCCTGGAATTACGAAGAGATGTTGGGTATCAACCCTGCTATTGTTGTCCATGAAATTAAGACATACCCTGGAGCTAAACCATTCCAGCAACGCCTTCGTTCTGTCCATCCACATAAAGTGGCAGCCATTAAAATCGAAGTTGAAAAACTTCTTAAAGCTGGTTTTATTTATCCCGTGGCATTGACAGAATGGGTTTCAAACCCCGTACCGATTGATAATAAAGGTGGTAGTATACGTGTTTGTGTTGATTATCAGGATATCAACAAAGCCTGTCCAAAGGACAACTTTCCAACCCCTTTCGTCGACCAGATCGTCGATGACTGTGCCGACAGCGAAATCTTTTCTCTTATGGATGGATTCTCCGACTATAATCAAATTACCATCGCTCCTGAGGACCAACATAAAACTTCTTTTATTTGTCCTTGGGGTACTTTCACCTACAGAAAAATCCCCTTCGGTCTGAAGAACGCAGGTGCAACGTTCCAACGTGCTATGTCTTACGCATTTCACGATATCAAGCATATCGTTCAACCTTATTTGGACGATTTGCCGGCTCATTCTTTATGTCGAGTTGATCACCCTAATCATCTCCGAGCAATTTTCATTTGTTGTCGATTCTATCACATTCGCCTAAATCCTCATAAATGTGTCTTTTGCATAGAATCCGACCGTCTCCTTGGTTTCATTGTTTCACGTCATGGGATCCAAGTAGATCCTATTAAGGTTGAGGCGATTCTTAATCTCCCTCCACCTTCTTCTTTGCGCCAGTTACAAAGTTTGCAGGGGAAAGAAAACTTTCTTCGTCGCTTCATCCTGAATTATGCTGAGATTACTCGAGGTTTTACATGTCTTCTAAAGAAAGGTTCATAGTTTTTCTGGGATAAGGTTGCTAACAACTCTTTTGAAGCTTTAAAGTTGTCTCTCACAAAAGCTCCTCTTCTTTTCCCTCCTGAATATAGTCGGGATTACTTTCTTTATCTAGCTGCATCCGAGTATACTATCGCCACGGTTCTCGTTCAAGAGGATGATGCCCACGATGAACATGTTATATATTACTTGAGTCGGAGTCTAACTTCGACGGAAATCAAGTACCAACATGTTGAAAAACTGGCTCTGGCTGCTGTTCAAGCGGTTCAACGTTTTCGCCATTATATTCTCTCCAGGAAGACTACAGTGATTTCACATTGTAACCCCATGCAACATATATTGACACGTCAATTGCTGGGGGGCAAGTACTCCAAGTGGATTGTCATTCTCCAGGAGTTCAATTTGGAATTTGATTGTGCCACGTCGAAGAAATCCTTAGTTTTCGCTGAGTTAATTTGTGATTTTCCCCACACTGCCACGGAAAAAGTAGCAGTCGATTCGTTACCTGACGAATCACTTTTCCTTCTCAGTAATGACGATATTTTGTACGGAGATATCATTATATATCTCCAAACTCAAACTTTCCAGCCTACTTTGTCTGGTGTCGAACGTCATCGTGTCCGTTATCAAGCACATCATTATATTATCCTTGGCGATACTCTTTACCGTCGAGGCATTGACTCTGTCTTTAGACGTTGTTTGAATTTTGATGAAGCTGAGAAAGCTTTGAATGACTGCCATTCAGGAGCATGTGGTGGTCATATGTCTGGGTATGCTACTGCCCAGAAGATATTACGTGCAGGATACTTTTGGCCTTCCTTATTCAATGACTGCATTACTGTTGTTCAGAAGTGTCATGCCTGCCAGAACTTTAATCAGAAGATCCGGTCGCATCCTGCTCCCCTTCATCCTGTGGTCTCAGTAGGTCTGTTTGTGAAATGGGGCATTGATTTCATGACATGTCACCCTCACTTGGCCAGGGGGCATGGTTATATTATTGTAGCTGTTGATTATTTTACTAAGTGGGCCGAGGCGATGCCAAGATTCGATAATACTGGAAAGACTGTAGAATTATTTCTTTTCAACCATGTCATTATTCGTTTTGGTGTTCCTCAGGCTATCATTACCGATCACGGTAGTCATTTTAGGAATTATATGATGTCTGAACTTACCGAAAATTTGGGCCTTCGTCATGATAGCTCAACACCCTATTATCCGCAGGCTAACGGCCAGGTCGAAGCGATCAATAAGGTTCTTATAACTATGATTCGACGGATGATAGGAATTCATAAAACCAGCTGGCACACGATGTTATTTTTGGCATTGTGGGCGTATCAGACATCTGTTAAATCTGCTACGGGATTTACACCCTTTCGACTAGTTTATGGTATGGAATCCATTCTGCCAATAGAATGTGAAATACCGTCTCTGAAACTAGTTGTAGAACTCTTACCCAATACTTTGGCAGAAGAGGAACGTCTGTTGTATCTGATGCGATTAGACGAGACTCGTCGTGACGCTACTCTTGTAATAGAAGCCTAGAAGAAACGCGTTAAGGCACAGTATGACAAGCATGTCAAGCCTCGTGTCTTCTCTGAAGGAGATCTTGTTCTTCTATATGAACAAGATAAAGATGTCTTAGGAGCTGGGAAATTCGAACCAATGTGGAGTGGGCCTTACATTGTTAGCAAAGTTTTGGAAAAAGGTGTGTATGAGCTGGTGAATTATGATGGTGTACCTTTGAGTGAACCCAGGAATGGGTTGTACTTAAAGAAGTACTATGCATAAGTTATTTGTGCACTAGTACTTGTATTTTATGTATCATACTATGTGTGTGTTACTTTAGTTTTCTTTTGACGTTATCTGGTATCTGCCCTTACGTAAAGTTGTGTTTGATTTCCAGATGTCGGAGTATTCGCTACCTTATATTGGCTTCACCGACGGTGCTAGCCATAGTACTCGGAACCTAGCTTCCGCTGCATGGGAAATATATGCCCCAACAAACGAGCTTATATCTTTACGAGGTGTATGTCTTGGGCGGGCAACCAACAACATCGCAGAGTATAGCGTCGTTATTGAGTTATTGGTTGATGTTATTTCTCTCAGGATTCGTCATTTAGTTGTGCGACTTGACTCGCAGCTGGTGGTACTACAACTAAGTAATGTCTACTCTATTCAGAGTCCTACTTTATTGAGGGTATATTTGTGAATTCGCCTCTTGGAACGACATTTTGATCACATTGAATATCAACAGATTCCTAGATGTCTTAATACATTGACAGATGCTTTAGCTAATTATGTATTGGACAGGCATTTAAATCATTTATAAATCAAACACATTAAATTGTACACAATGTAAAGTAAACCAGTAGAAGCCATGTATATATATATAATGATCAAAAGAGTTTATTTTACAAAATGTTTGTCCGAAGACCAAAATATCAAAATTTGAAGCTCTTGGCTTCTACATAATGACATCACAGATGATGTTCACGATAACACACTAATGTCCTAGCAACTCTGCGGAGCAGTCGACCCATAGATGCAGAAACCCCCACAGTGTGACACTGATCGCGTCAGGGAATCTCTTCCAGAGTCATATCTGGAACGTCTGCCATCAGACCCTCTAAATTCTGCTCCACTGTCAGATAATCCTTGGCGTACTGTGGAACTGCTACTGCTGCCTCTCCTCGTCGCTGGATAGGAGAACTGCCAGCCGGTCGGTATGGTCCAACGTCTATGTTATCAACAAGTATTTGGTGTTAGTCTTCGGATAAATCTATTAAACACAAAAACATTTAAATATGATAAAAATTCAAAAACATTTAAAAACAAGAAAATTTGTGTACTTCTTACCGAGGTCTCCCCACTATGCATCCTCAGGTAGCGCTAAATTTGGATCTCCTCGGAAATCCAACCTGGCATATGCGTAGTCGTCTACCATCAGCATCTGGTTCTGCAACCATTCAAAGAAAACATTGTCATATTTGACGATGGGACCTGCCACATGCCATGAGCCGACACCACCGTAACATCCTCGGATCTTTGGGACCAGGAAGATCCCACTCAGCCTGTAGATGAAATACAGGGACTCTCTCCAGGAAGAAAGACACTAACAATGATCCATAACCAAATTGTTTCATATTTCCACGCCTGCACTTAGTCAATTGTTTCTTGATATTGCGTAATACTACGTCAGCCCAGTTAAACACCCGGGGCTCAGTACACTCGATGGCATACTGGAAATAGCTCTGCAGAGCCATATGTGGAGCAACACTTCCCGCCATTCGAGCAATGGTAAAGAGAATGGTGCGGAGAGTCAAATCAGTTACTCCCCAAATTGCCACTTTCCCTTTCTTTCGTTCAGCCTCAGGCACGCAGTACTGGTTGCAATACTCACTCATTGTTAAACCCCCTGCTCTTCTACCGGTCAAACTGACATAGGACCCATGCCTAGATAATCCAGTCAAGAAATAGATGTCCGCAATGTCAATAATCAAGGTATGAGCTCCCACGATGAACATTTGTTGGTCTGGATCCCACATTCAGACTAAGTATTCAAGTAATCGAACTTGGGCTCTCATTCCTGAGATACGGAAATACTTTAAGAGACCACGGTCTCTTAGTGCAGCTATGGTGGGAGGATGGTTTTTGGCATTGGCATTGTCCTCCTCGTGCTCTCGTTCCCGCCACTCTAACACCATGATTGTGGCTAGTAACCTGCATAAGACACATATAAACATGGTTAATGATCTTATTAATAAGATAAACTTTTTCTATTGGCTAAACATTGCACATTTTTTTGAATTCTGCGCTATTCGCAGGTGGCCTACTTTGCACAGTGCGAACTTCTCGTAGGCGGCCTATGGCCCACCTGCAGGAATGAGTCATTCTCACAGGTCCCGTATGGGTCACCTGCGACAATGCTCCCAAGCGCATAGGGTTCAGAAAACTAGTTTAAAACTGAACTTTTTACCAATGAAATTGAATTTTTGAACCATGAAAAGATAAGGAATTGCGAACTTACCAAAATGTTGTTGACAGCTCGTTAATTGGTCACCCATAGCTCCCGGAAATCGACGCTGAAGGTAGAGGGTAAAATGAGGTTTTTTGGACTCAAATGGTAAAAGTGTGAAATGAAATGGTAATTTTGGTTATTCACTCATTTTAATTACTTTTTACTATACAAAATGTGGGTTTTTTATGTTTATTTATTATTTAACCCTAATCACTAATGTGGAAATGAGTGAAATAACTTGCAGGTGAGAAATATGGATGATTATGGACATAATTTTTCCCTGGTGTGGTGTGATTTTGATTGTTTGTTATGGTTTTGACATAAAACCTCGAGTGCCTTTTGTCCATTCTTGCGCTTGTAAAAAACATAAGAACGTGACCGAGCGTCGTTTTATCACTTTTTCGGGCTCACTGTGGTTACACGAAAAAGGAACCCCCCTGGAGTTATCTTTAATCTCTTTTCAGACTCTCTAAAAATGAAAAGATTGTCGAGCGATCTTGCTATTTTCATGCTCGTTAAAGTATTTGAAGTATGCGTCCTTCGAGCGATAGTTTAATCATTTTTCAGTCTCGTTGGACTATTGTACGAAAAAGGAACTGAGAGAGTTCTCTTTTGAGTGTTTTTACAAACTCTATAATCTTGAAAAACCTTCGATTTTACTATCTCTGGACTCGTTAAACAAACATTGACAGACCCGTAATGGGACCGAACCACTCCTTCCTAGGGTTCGTTAAAAATACTCCGAGGGACTCGTCCGAAGGATGAGATTATATCAACAAGCATATGTAATCCTCTTCAAGCTTGTGTAAAAATAAAGAGGTACTTGCCATAAATGGTGGGGGAGAATTTGCGGAAAGGGATATGTTTCATCTTTGTGTTAATTGGCAGTAAGTGTCGCTCTTGAACGTGACACCCCCTATTCATCATTTGAAGCCGGTTTGGGAAATCCATTTGTCTCTCATTCGATTTGATAACAAGGTCTTTACATGTGTCGTATTTGAGTCAATGCTGCCAAATCATTGGTCGTGTCATTCATATGTTCAAGAGCAGTCTGTCTGAAACCTCTATTGAGTCGGCCATTTGCAGTTATCCTTTCACTCTGTGTCGGCCTTCCCTGTGTCCAAAGTCCAATTACTACATGCTCTGTTTCACCTTCAAACTATGTTACTCATTTCGTGTCATTGATGGGGGATACATCAAGGCCCTCCTGTGACGAGTCTTGTTCCTTCAACTTCAACACATTATCCGGAATCAAGGCTTAGAAATTATTCAGTACCTTGGAGCTTGCATGCCTCAATGGCAAGTTTCCTCGCTTTCGACAATGGGTTTACATCATTGGCCCTTGATCGAAATATTCCATCAGTTGTTCGACATCAACTCATTTATTCACAGTCGATGGATTGTACTATAGTACCTTGGGAGTCATTGACATCAATGGTGATTTCCCTTGCACTTGTTAATGGTTACATCAATGACCGGTAATCAAGTGGTTTCTACCATGTTCAACTTCGACACATGTAATCACATGGTTAGATTCATACTTTGGGCGATGAGATTGAAGACCCTGGATATTGTCTTTGTGATCCAGTTTGTGATGGAATATGTATAATTTGCGACACATAGATCCACTGTGTATGTTTCGTGGCTATGTCATCTTGATTGAAAACTTGTCGCACAGATTCACAGTGTATTCAGGTGGCTGTGCTATATGGTGATGGCATGGATCCACATTGTATGATTGGTGGCCATGACCTTTATTTATGATGTCATCAATCTATGATCTGAGTATGGGAATGCCTACCTCAGAATTGGTATATATGATATTCTGTTGATGCTTGGATGTTTGTAGGTCTCTGACTAGATGCGCTCTTGGTTCTTGACACACACATGCAGCTTACAAAGTCTATCGACTATCACTGGTTCCACTCTCAGACTTTAGGGGGCATTCTGTTATCCACAATTTTGGTTTTCATGATGATGTAATGATGATGGAAAATCAAGCTCTTCACTAAGAACACTTTCCTGAGAAAAGTTACATTTGTTTGCTTCCAGAAAACATACTTTTTAAGAGATGTTTGCAGGCTGCCTATATATTCTCCGGCGAGAATCCCTGATTCTCGCAAGCTGCATTAATATGGATTGTGAGGGGTTCACACTGTAATTGACTCTCAGGGTGCGAACAGTTTTCAAAGAAGGAAAAAGATGAAGTTCTCGAGCCTTCTAGAAGGGAATCTTCGAAAAGAATGAGTTGGCTAGAGAATGGTTATCTAAGTACTGGCTTTCCTGATATCTTGGGATCATTTCCTATCCAAGTAACTAATCTATCTTCTCCTATATATTGAGGAGATTGCTCATGGAAAAGGTTAGAAGCAAACTAGAAATATATTGATTGGAGAATTAGTGCAAGACTGTATGGAGGACTGATGCTACAGCAACTAGAGACAACAACAAGGTCATCAAAGGTGGTTGATTTTCTTCATGCATGAGCAAGTGTGTGTGTCAGAGCTAGGAGCCATCGAAAGGAGATCTACAACATCAAGGCTCAGGTTGTAAGTTTCACTTTCAATTATTCAATACAGTAATATGTCCCTTTCCCATAAAGATGATGTCACTTTATTACATAACTCCTTGATCATATGTATAGATTAGCTATTGAATATGTTAATCTGTCTTCACTTCGATTGGTTTGCAATGTTGTGATCTGAACGGAACAAGAGAATTGGAGCGAAGCTTGGAACAAGAGAGACCTAAGGAAAGCGTTCATAAGGTATGTACATGATCCTAGTCTCTTATTTCATTCAATAGGTTAAATCTAGGGAAAGTGTATTATTCTGTCCTGTTTTGTTCTAGATCCAGGTGGATCTACAGAGATCGGTTTGTGTCCGCACTCACGGATTTATCCAGAAACAAATTGTGCGACGGTCTCTTGGGAATAACGACAATTGTGAACTGGAGCATCTTCAACATGGACTGTCTATTCATTACCCAATTTAATACCAGGAAACTCTACATTATGTTTCAGATAGGGAGGTAGATTGTCCACAAAGTTGTAAGGTCGCTCGAGGTGTGGTTGGAACGAATGAGGGTCTTCTTCAACAAGGAACCTATTGATTTCAGAGTCTGAACTCTCATGGACCTCAATCATCTTGATTGAGTTGGCATGAGGGTTTGACTTGTTATGGAGCCTCCTCGAAATTAACCTTCCAACTCTCTTATTTTTAAAATTCAAATCAACATGGTCTTTAGACGTCTTGCCTGTAGGTTTGTTTGAAAATTTAACAGAGTTGTTAGGCCGTGTAACTTGCTCATGGTCCTGCTCAATAAACTTTGGATCGAGTAAGGGTTTGCTGTAGGAGGCCGAGACACAGGCCTGGGTAGGTGAGAGGGGCGTTGTAGGGTAGATTAAGGTTTCTTCAATCATAGACTTGTCAATCTCTTCAACATTGGGGTTAGAGAAACCATTTCTGATTAAAAACAAATCCCAATTATCGTTCTACAAATCTAATTTATGTGCAAGTAAAATTTTTATTAAGCCGTGATGGAAGAGGCTCGAGTCTGATCATTGCTTTCTATACCTTTTGCCCATTTTGTAAAGGCTCCTCAATAAATAATAAGGCATGTTTAAAGGAAACCCCATGAAAATCATGATCAGACGCAGATGATAAAGAAACACAAGACCAACACATCCTTCACAAGTGACAAACCATTTCAACACAACAAGCAGACCATGCCATCAAGATTTTAGTAAGGAGATGGGCATACCTTTGTCACATCCTTTTATCTTTCGAGATGTAAAGAGGAGACTCCAAGGAACCTATTCTACCTTTGCATTTTTGAACCACCTTTGACCGCTCGCAGGGAGTTCTGTAGCTTGGCTCAAGAAATCCTCTGTAACCTCGAGTTGAACATCACCCACCTTAGCTCTACACCCATCGAAGGAGAGAGCAAATTCCTGAGCAGTTTGTAGATTGGAACCCTGGAATTTTCTAAGGAAAACAAGCCAACCATTACTCTCAATATCCTCTCTGGCATCATCATATAAGAGAAAAGTTTGAGTGCCATTAGGTTCGAATCTAACAATAGGATCCATATTGAATCAACGGGCAATCAATCAAACACAATGCATAGGGAGGGTTTGTGAGAACAGACTAGAGCCATACCCTGAGCCCGAGAAACACCAACAGTCTATAGCGTATGGGGAGAAAATACATAACGAAAATAAAGGCATTCGTTTGAAATGAGTGTGAGGGGTGTTGCAGAGCCTGAGACCAAGCTTAGAAATGATGGGCTGATGCCACCTTTCATAAAGTACAACCACGACCAGAGCATTAAAATGAAAATAAGTGTGCGACATAGTGGGTTCGATCATAAGGTTTGGTAGAGTGGAAATTGTAAATCAAAGCTTAGTAATGAGAAAACAATGACCAAGAATCACACAAAAAACCATGTCAATGCTCAAATCAAAGGCCCTTTGTTGATATAATTTATAATCCCCAAGCCTTTTTGGTATTCAAGGAATCGAAACAAAGAGAAAAGTCTTCATAGCAAGGAACAAGGCTTCATTAATAAATTGTAGAGACATTTTTCCTTTCGTAATTTTTCGAATATAATGGTAACACAGTCGTAAGTTTTAATGCTTCGTTTTCATGCTTTCAGTCATGACGAAGCATAAAAAAAACAATAGGGAAAAGTGACAACTTACAATTGTCATTTTGAAAATTTCTTATGAAGAACAGAAAAATGGATGACCTCAGTTAGGCAGCTACATAGATCATTTAATTGATATAAAAAGTTAAAAATATGTTGGGCTTCCAACAGGTTCCTGTAGGGTGTAGCGATGATCGGATTGGCCCCTTCTCCTAGTTCTATAATATGCTCAAACCCTCTATCTGGTGGTTGTCCTGGAGGAATAGGCTCATAGACTCTTTTGTGCTTGTGAATGATTTTTTGTATATCTGGAGGGTATGGCTTGTTTGTCTCACCCTTAGTATCCATAATAAATCATTCGAATACATAATCTATCTCCTCTCACTTGAATATGGCATGCATATTCTTGGATGTCACCATGCTTGGTGAATCCCCTGTCATCCCCTTAAGTGTGACTCTCCTTCCTTCCTCTGTGTGGAAGGAAATCTTCATTGTTTTATAGTTGGTCATGATTGGCCCCAAAGTGATAAGCCACTTCACACCTAGGATGATATTGGTGTTAGGAATGTCTACCATATAAAAATACTTTGTTAAGGTGTATTGGCCTAGATTCAAGCTCTTCTATGGAATGTACCCACCACAAGCTATGGTACGACCCCCTACTACCTCAACCAGGAAACCTTCAAACTCTACTGTGGGTAGATGTCTCCTCTCCACCATGGCTATATCAATGAAATTATGGGAAACTCGTCCATCAATCATTATTGTTTCCCTTTTTCCTTGAACAACTCCTTTTATTCTGAAGGTGTTAAATTTCAACACCCCACTCATAGAAGCAATAGTGACCTTTTTAGGGCCTATATATGGGGGTAAAGGTGCCTCGTGACCTTTTTCTTGTAAGGCTTATTCTTCCTCCTTGATGTTTTCCTGCATAGTATGGATAGATCCATCCTCTTCATCAACTGCCTCCTCATAACTGTCATGCATTACCTCAATGTAGTGGATTTTTCCCTTGCCTAAACATCTATGTCCTGGCTGCCAAGGGTCCCTGCAAGTGTAACATAGTTGCTTACTTCTTAGATCTCTTATTGTAGCTTCATCTAACTTCCCCTTGTCTCTGTCCATTTTTTTAGTGTCACAACCTCTTGGAATAATGGGTGGCTTAGGTGTAAATCCATTTTTATTGGCTACTCCAACTAAATCCCTGGTGCGCTCAATGGCATCCTGTAAGGTTATAAGCCTTAACCCATCCTTTCACTGGTTCTGTCATCCCATTTATAAACAACATAAGTAATCTAGATTATGCCACATCCAGAACCATCATTGATACTCTTTGAAACTCCTCAATAAAGGCCTCAGTTTAATCTTCTTGTTTAATCTATGTAAGCTCCTGGAAATGACGATCTAGGTCTCCTTTGTCAAATCTGTCAATGAGCCTTTGAGTGAATTATTGATAAGAAGTGATGCGTCCATGGCCCAAGGTGGTTATTCCATGGAACCACTATTCATGTGCTTTACCCATCAGATATATAGTTGCAAATTTGATAGCTTCCCTTTCCTACATAGGATTTAATTGGATGTAAACATCCATATTTTTTACCCATGTTGTAACCTGGATGTGATCTAATCCATCAAAGGTGGGTGGCTCCATTCTTCCATCTCTTTGTCCAAGCTCACTAAAACTTTTGTAGCACTCCTTAGATATCCTTTTCACATTCAAGTGGAAATACTCTCCCATATAAAAATTTCTCCTGAACCCTGCACTCATGGCATTGTATTCTCTTTCTGCATTTTCCCACTCATCACCAAAACTTTTTGAATCCAAGGCATTAACATCCCTCCTTTGTGTATATAGGAAGGTAGGAATGTACGGCCTAGGGGTGGTCCTGCTGATTGTGTGAAATGGAATCGACCCTCCATAATTGGATTGATGATCCTCCACCTGACCTCTATTTATGGATTCCTCATTATTTCCATTGCCTCCACAAGATCCACTAGCTTCATGAATTCCACCAAACAAGGGTGGGTCTTTTCCATGCCTCCGCTCCATCAAAAAATGAGAAAGAATACCCTTTTTTTTACTCTGTTCCTCCAACAAGGCTATAATTTTATCTTGTCCCTTTTGAAAATTAGTAAGAGATAATTTGAGCTCAGTTTGTCCTAAGGATAGGTGGTTCTGAATTCCTGCAAGAGTGTGTTGCATAGTTTCTTGGCTTCTTTGAAGTACCTCCTTCATCGTTTGGGATACTTTGACTGCCAAAAGTTTAGTCTCTTCATAGGTAGAATTCTTTGTTTCATGTGTCTCTCCCATACTGACTTCCTATTCTTCCTCTTCTGGATTACATGTTACTGGATGACCCCCACGACCTCTTCTTCTAATCACCTGTTATTTTGCACAGGCCGGCGAAGGAAATTTTCTTTGATACCACTATAATGTTCCTTAGAAATTTTGGCTAGGAACTAGGGTTTGATGTTGCTTGTTGTTGTTTGGTTTTTGCAGGTTGTGATTATAGAAAGATGTGTTGAAGATTTTTTTTTGGACTTTTATTGCATTGAAGAAATAACAACAAGATTTGAACACTGTGCAAGGAAAGAAAGACATAAACAAGACAATAAGCTTCAGATATGACCTTTATTTAATATTACAAGAGATCCTCATACATGGATCTGTAAATATGGTACAATAGAGAAGATATAAAGGCTCTCATCCTTCACCCACTGAATATATCTAGTTATAAGATTAATTTCTTTCCCTTCATGAATGGAATCCTTCAGATCTATGTTGGTATGGCTGGATCTAGAACTAGTATGGCCAAGGATGATTGGAAATGGTCAATATTTCATCCTCTTAGTAAATGGTCTCCAAAAAATGCCAAAATACCCTCAAAATGTAGATAAGGGGCTAGAGAGTAGGAGGGATCCAAGTTTAATTGAAAACCCCCAAGCATTCCTTTAGATCTAAGATTTCCCTCAATGGGAGTTGCGTCCTCCTGCAGAAATTTGGCCCAAGAAAAATAAAATCATCCAAGAGGAAAACTCTTGTAGTATAAACTGCAAAAGGGCACTATGAGCCTAGAAATAGACCTCCAATAGTGTATAAATTCAGATCAAGTATCCTCCAAGAAAATCAAGATTCTTCTATTCTAATGGTGCGCTCTACTGTTGGAAAATCCTTCAGATATGTACATAAAACTCCAAATGTTGCATTTTGAATACCTGTGATTGGATGAGAATGGTGAGGGAGAGATCTTTCACCTCCTTGGCCAAGCTTGAACCAGTAACAGAGGAATATTTCACCTCCTTTCTAGTTTCAAGGGTTTGTTCATTCAAAACCCTCAAAATGTAAGCTATTTAGCTCAAGAGTGTAAGAGAATAATGATTTCTAGATGAGGAGAGGGGCACCCTCCTCTTTCTTTTATACCTCATTTTTCTAATTTTTCATTGAGTTGCTTTTTCCCACTTGCTAATGTTTTGATTTAATTCTCCTTTCAGTCACTTAATATTTCTTAGCCTTTTACCTATGTCATTTTAATAATATAACTTTAGATATCCTAGTGACAAAACCATACTTTCCTTCCACTTATTTTTCTTGGACTATAGTCTAGAGGGGTAGATAGACTATTACGTCCTTGAGCTCTTATGTCAATGAGAATGAGATATTACAATTTCAGACATGTATATATCGATGATATAATTTCATTAATGAGGAATTAATAAAGAAATAATTAAATTGAATGTTTCAAGAAGAAACTTGTATCAGAATTTCAAGAGAGGAACAAAACCTTAACTACTCAAGTAGTTAAAAAATCTCTTCTTAAAAAGAGAAGAGATATTGCATCAAAGGGTCCAATAATCATTATTGTCAGAGGGACAAGGCATAAGATCAGAGGAAGAAGGAAGTACAACCATGGATACACAATCAAGCTTCTGATCAAAAGAAAAAAATATCCATTTTCTCCATTCTTTCTATTCTTCTAAACCACTTCTCATATCTTTATGCTTGAATCTTATATTTGGGCACAAGGCTGAGTTGTTGAGTGGTTTTCATGTATTCTTCTACAAACGTTTCTTATATGATCATAGAGTATTTTCAACCACACACATGGCTGTCAAATTTTTGGTAATGAAGAACATTTCTCGTGAATAAACTCCACAAAGAATTGCTTCGGGGTTGATCTTAATTGTATCTTGTAACTTTGAGTTTTAAGTATGATATATTTTAGGTTGGCCTATCAATTTTTATTTTATTACTAATTGCAATACTCTATTAAAATTATTTGAGATGATCAAATCATTCTCTCCTATTTCTCATGAAGAAGATATGGATGTATTTATATACTATTAAGAAGATTATGTTTGATGTTGATCACAATTTAATTCTGATGTTGAAGTCCTCATTCAATATTTTCTTATTGAAAAAATACTTTTGTTACACATAAAAATCATATTGGGTTATTGAAGAACCATTTTCATATAAATACAAGCAATAAATATTTTGGGTTTGTTTCCTAGCACTCTCCCTAATCCAAGATATTCAAAGATATATATTTTATCCAAATAGGAGAACCACCTCTCTAAAAATGAAGGGGGACTAATGTCCGCATGAGGTTGTCGTTTCGGTCCTGACGGATTCAAGAGTCAACATTTTTGGCGACCATACTGTGGACCGATTTATTTTCAAGATATTTTAGGAACCATAAATCTCCATGGCTCAAAGTTTCGAGAAGACGATTCAAGAAAATTGTTGCTTATTTTAAGCATGGCTAACCTTTTTTGTAATTTCAAAAAGAAACGAGAAGCACTAAAGATTCGAGAGAATGAACTCCCTGGAAACTCCATTGAAAAAATGAAGGATTTCATTCATGTCATAATTCTTCTTTATATTCTTCATCAATCCCATCAATGGATTTGCAAGACTCAACGAAAGGGAGAAATACTCAAAGAAGGAGACAATTTCATAATACCCCTTTAAATCTACCAGAAATAGACTTTCAAATGCCCAATATTCCTATTGAAATTTTTTCTACATTCTTTGGGGATGCTTCAAAAGATGCAAAATAACACTTGATTAATCTTAAAGGTACATGTTATGATTTCAACCTCACTGAAGAAAATGTTACATGTAGATTATTCCTACAAACTCCATGAGAGGATGCTCTTGAATGGTATAGTTCATTAATGCCTAACTCCATTACTAGCTGGGATGTGTTAAAATATTCATTTGTAGAAAAGTTCATCCCAAAGGTGCATTCATATGTTTTTGAAGATTTTTTAAATGTTGTTTCCCACCCATCCTCTCTCATATGGAATCAAGATAACGAAGTCGCAAATTTTAAAGAAGAATCTAATCAAAGAGTGGATGAAATTTCTAAGTCAAGTCATGTTGTTGAAAAGGAAGATGAAAATTCCAAATTACAAGAAGAAAATTTCAGCCTCCTATATACTTCATATGAAGATATTTCAAGCAACAAATTTGAAAATGAAATTGAAGAGCCTCCACCAAATACACAAGAATATTTCAGCCTTGTAATAGATGATGAAACATCACAAGAGAACTTGCAACAAGAAGAATTGATGGAATAAATGAATCTTGAGAAGAATGATGAGCAAGATCACCTTTAGAAGAAAGAAGAGTCTTTTCAAGAGATTTTT
Source organism: Picea engelmannii (assembly GCA_009831015.1). Lineage (NCBI taxonomy): Eukaryota > Viridiplantae > Streptophyta > Pinopsida > Pinales > Pinaceae > Picea > Picea engelmannii. Next base: position 38,463 of record ML793541.1, read on the forward strand.
GATGAATCAAGAACCTTGGAAGTGGTTGGAAATAAGGAAAAGGATGAATGTATTATTATGTTGAAAAATCCTCAACCAATCAAAGACAATAATATTCTTGAGCATACAAGAATAGATTTTATTGAATTATGGTTCCAGAGCATTGTTGGTCAAACAACACAGTTAAATATTCACCATATTTGGTATAATTTTTCTCCAGTACATATTGAAAGTGCCCCTGACTCATTGGTACAAGTCCCAACATATCTCAGAATTTTGGAGTTCATTCCACAAATAAGATCAATGATTGAATGGTTCGATTGGAAATCTGAATACACCTAAGGTGCCCCTTTCTTTCAAGTAAGTTAGGGTAGGTAGATCATGTATGTACATATTTTATTTCTCGGTTCAAGTTTTTCACAATAAGGCAGTATTTATATTGAAGTTTGAAGATAAATCACTGAAAGATGAAGAATTACAAGAGTTCATTTTGAAGATGACTCAATATCCTAATGGAGAAGGAAGTTGGTCTTGAGATTCCGGTGTTCTCAGCAACCCATAGGGGGTCACTGTCCTGCAATTGGAGCCAGTTGTTGACCAAAATTTGATCATCTATATTTTCCCACTCTTGGATTCATAAAAGCATTGATATCAAAATAAGACTTTTTTTGAACTTTTATAAGATCATTTTGCATCCCTCAGTCTCAAATTCATCACACATTTTTCGGATCAGAAATCTGAGTTCATAGGCTCAAGATATCTAGGTTTGAAGTTTTAAAGTGGAAAATAATGCTTCTTCCACGTGGAAAAGCTATTTTTCTTGGAAATAAGAATTCATGGAACCATGATCATTTTCATAGAACCATACCACGCCTTGGAACCATGTCCATCTTTTAGAACCATAATGGAACCTTTCATTTCTTGCAACTTTGGATTATCTTGGATCATCTTTTCTCTTGAACCCATACTTAGAAAATTTTCTAAATGTTACCCTCTCCTCTCTTCACCCTTCTTCCACACCACTCAACACTTAGATTTTTCTTCAAATTCACAGGTATGCGGGTTCAAACATTTTCCTTCCCTTTTCCACAACCTTCACATTGCACTTCAACTTCTGCGTTCTACACTTCGACCATCACTTAACTTTTATTCTCATTGCGGATCATGGGTTCCCAAATGTCCCATTCCTCTGATGCTCATGAGTCCGACTGACTAGCCTTCTATACTTATTACTTTGGCTCACTCGTCTAACTGCAGGTTCTTGGGTTCACGAAAATTTCATGGTTAACTTCCCTCAACCTCGCGAACCCACAAACCCTCCAACCCACCTCTCCCTCCTCCCCTCTTGTCCCATCTCCCATACTTAGTCAAATTCTCAAATCTATCCCAAGGCATGAAAACCAGTGAATGAGAATATGACACATGACAATGAATGAGGTCATTACATGTGGCAACCACCCACGTGGTGACACATGGAAAATGTTAAGTGGTTACACATGTTAGTGACATGGCAACCAATCAAATGATGACACATGGTAAGTTGAGGATTGTGATACATGGTAGAAAACTGTGTGATGAAACATGGTGATGATGTGGACCATTCCTGTGATGAAATGTGGGTGTGACTCATTGATGACATGGAATGACGAGGATGATGACTGGGTTCTAAAATTATTTTTTTATTCATCAATTTCTCAATGGGTCGAATTATCAAGTCTCAATAGTCTTCCCATCTTTGTTTCTTGTTGAGTATATAATACACTTAGTATTATATACGATAAATATTCCAACAATCCCATGCATATGGGATATAGTTTTTACAAAGAAAAGTTGAAATTTTCAAAGGAAGAGGAGAAATAAAATCAAGGGATGAGATTTTCCCATCAATTTTGATCGACGGTGGCCGAGTGTTGATCTTGTGGTGGCCATAACTTAAGCTTCGAGTGTTGGAATCACACAAAATTTATACCGTTGGAAAGGTATTTCGATGTATAAGATGGTGGTATAGGTTTCAAGTGCTGGAAGTTGATAATTTTTTCTCAGAAATTAAAATATCAATCAACTACATTTTTAATGGGCATGCGTGACAACTCAACTTCACAAGATGATATCTTGAGATCCAGGCGATAGATTTGTACAAAATTTATATCATTGGAAATATAAGAAGATGAGGATCACATCAGAAGTGATTTACATGGCTAAAAATTTGATTATCATTCTCAATAAATTAAAACACAGTCCTCCTATTTTAAATGAGAAATTAATTAAATTGTGAAAATAAAAGTTTATTTAAAAACTTGTATTAAAAAGGGAAAGAGACCCATTTTAGATATGTATATATTGATGATATAATTTCATTAATGAGGAATTAATGAGGTACTAATTAAATGGAATTTTTCAAGAAGAAAATTGTACGACAATTTCAAGAGAGGAAGAAAACCCTAACTACTGAAGTAGTTAGAAAATCTCTTCTTAAAAAGAGAAGAGAGGCTTCATCAAAGGGTCCAATAATTAGTATTGTCAGAGGGGTAGGGAAGAATATCAGAGGAAGAATAAGTTACAACCATGGATACACAATCAAGCTTCTGATCAAAAGAAATAAATATCCATCTTCCCCATTCTTTCTATTCTTCTACACCACTTCTCAAAGATTTATGCTTGAATCTTAGAGTTGGGCACAAGGCTGAGTTGTTGAGTGTTTTTCTTGTATTCTTCTACAAAATTTACTTGTATGGTCATGGAGTATCTACAACCACATACATGATTGTGAAATTTTTGGTAATAAAGAACATTTCTCATGAATAAACTCCACAAACATAGTTACCAACTTAACGAGAACTCTTTTGTTTGGGTCCAATTTTTTACCCCGTTTTTAAAAATAGTGCTACCAATAGCACCCCCCCTCCATTTTTAGGTGGTTTTTCGATATTTTAAATTTTTCAATCCACAATGTTTTCAAATTATTTTTTTAAATGCTTATTTTTCATCTATTTTCAAAAAAATTTATTCAATGGTGTTTTTAGTCATTTTTTCATGCTTCTTTCAATCTTAAAAATAATTTTTACCATTTACTTTTTTGAAGTTACGATTTTTCATATAATTTTGTCTCAATTAATTTATTGTTCCATACTTATTAAATATAGTGAAAACATCATTTTTAACACATTGTTTACCTTTACTTCAATACATCGAAAAAAATTGTAGTTAAATAACACTATTTTTGAATATTTAGCAAACAAATACTCATTTTATAGCCATATATAATTAAAAAAATATAAATTTTGGTACATATTCCTTAAAATAACATGTCGAATAAAACATTTTTATGGACATAATTGAACAAAAAAAGTCAAAATTTTATTAAAAAATTATCAATTTCTTTCATATTTTATACATTTGAAGTAAAAAATGACAACATTTAATAAAAAATTCCAATGTATAGTGATTCACATACAAATAAAATGAAAAACAAAACAATAAAAAGATTCATCACAAAACAACAATAGATACATCTTTATTCTTATTTTAAAATATGAAAGTCAAAACATTGCAGTTATAGCTCATAAAAAATTTGCAAAATTGAGCATCGTCTTCAAAGGCATCTTAAAACTAATCAAAAATATCATATATCCCAAATTCATCATTCTCAACAGACATACTATCATTTTCTTCGACGTCATTTTGTGCTTCCATTGTGTCATTTTGTTCTTCCATTGGTTCTTTGATATCCGCAAGTTCTCCAAAGTGATCCTTTACCATTATTCCTCCTAATGGTACTTGAGGTTCCTTTGACAATTTTGTCACCTTTGATTCACTAAAATCTCCTTTCCTCAAGCCAACTTCTTGCATTTCATTTGGAAGAGTTGGAATAGCATTAATTCTTTGTTGAATAAAACTGCACTGCATTGTGTCACTTTCAATGGCTATGCAATTCCTTCTTTTTTGTAGGAAACACGCTAATGTTATACCTAATCACCAAATACAAAATAAATAATGAAGTTATATAATGTAAAAAGACATAAATTAAAAATAATATAATAGTGAAGTATGATTTCATAAATATTATATCATAATTCGTACCTGAACCCAAGAACAAATCCAAAACCCTATCTCCTTCATTTGAAAATGTATCTATAAGATAATTAATTAATGCTTGTGGTTTTTTATAAATGTTAACCATCTCTCATTTCAAATCTTTTTCCTCATATGTTATCTTTCTAACCACATCATTGTATACTAATATACTACTAGCAATCTCTCCATCATTTGCATTGACAAGAATAGAATTATAAGAACCATATTTTGTTTAGGTTACAAGATGTATACTCTCAAAATCACGTTTAAATGATTCTCTATTGGAGCTCTGAATATTAGGCTTGTGCCTGTAACACAAATAAGTGCAAATTCAATTAACTTGTGAATTAATAAAAAAACGTTCTAATATTTATTGTTAAACATACACTTTCAATATCTTACCAAATAAACTGCATCTTTGTCTTTTTTTCCCCTTAAAGCTTGATTGTACTAATCCTTGTTGTGTGTCTGAATGAAATACTAGAAATCTCCAAAATGGTGATGTTGTAACTTCCGTAAATCCCATAACTACTTTATTGAAATCCTGAAAAGTATAAGGTTCAATATCATATCCAATGTTGTGGATATTATAACCATGAGGGATATCCACAATAACTAGGGAGTATTATTTTTTAGGAACCGTATTTGCAAGTTGTTCACAATCACCTAATATCACTTTATATTGAACTGTGTCGAGCCCATTCCAAATGTAGTGATCAAGGGTGTCATCAAGTTGAACATTTTGAACACGTCTCCTTCTTTCTCTTTCAAACTTGGCTTTTTGAATAATTTTTTTGAAAGTTTCAGGTACTCCATCTGCATTCTTCTTTGGCATTTTTAATGTAACAAACAAACATATAGCTATATATCTATAATTATTAAAATAGAAATAAATTAACTTACAAATGAAAAATATGAATGTAATAAATCAACATACCTTTTTGAATGCAACAAAAAATTGTTTCAATACCGCTGAAGAACTTGAATCTGGATAGTTGAGTTTAACATCATCCCAACTTTCTTCATTCAACATCTTGACCATTTCCTCTTGTGTTCTCATATACACCTTGTGACTAAACAAAACAAAAATAATGTTATAATGATATATATAACAAAATACTTAGAATATTAATATGTTAAACTGCAAAAATTAATTTTATTGTCCTAACATAAATAAAAATAACTCAACAATCTTACTTTTTAAATTCATCACACATTTATTCCATTGAAAACTCTCCCGAACTAACACGTGATAATATAGTTATGATAAGTTTATCATAATTGACTCCTTGTATTGATTTCCAAGGTGTTATAGTCATATCATCTGGAAGATTTTTTATGTCAGGACCTATCTTAGTTGTGCCACATATCAATGGTTTAGCCTTCTTAACTCTCTGACTTTTTATACTAATATTTTCCCATAAGGTGAAGATCTCATCTATCAAATCTCATACATGTCCAGTTCTAAATATCAATTGAAAAAAGCTATCCATAACTCTAAATATATCACTTCCTTTGCAATTTTTTTCTTTTGTATTTTCATCATCAAATGGGAATATTATTTCCATACAACATTGCTTCTGAAACTTGACATCAACATTTGATCTCTCCCCACGACATATTTCATAAAACTCATTATGGATAAATCTCACCCTTTGAATGAAAGTCATAGACATTCTGTATTCATTGTTTGTGTTATGATCCCATGCTAGTAACTTTGCTTCTGAATCTGTTAAACCAACATAAATTATGCATTTGATTCTCTTAAAAAGAGGGGCATTGGGATATTCTTGCATCAATTCTTTTCTAGCCTTTGCAGAATGATTTCCTCCAATCACATGATATTTGTAGTCAAAACATTTTGATCTATCAAATTATTCCCTCGTAGTAACTTCCATTGGGTCAACAAGAACTAGGTAGTTAACCACATGTGCATATGGATTGCACCTAATCAATGCTTTCAAATTGTGAATATGCAAGTGATGTTGTTTTCTAATTTGATATTTTTCTTTCCCTTTTGTGGGTTTATAAAGTTGTTTCACATTCAACTGAAATGTGTGGCCATCATCAACTAATTTCGTCGTCATCATTCTATTTCTAATGACATTTTGTGTTGTTTTCATAATACCATCCTCCAGATCAACATCTGGTGTTATTATTTCTCTGCTACCTTTAGGACTTTCACTATAATACTCTGAGCTAACGATGACTTCTTGAACATTATCAACATTTGTTTTCTTCCTCTTATGATTTAAATGTGTTTCATATAAATCAATGATTTCTTCGTAATCGATAGTAATAGTCTCATCATCAGTCATTTCTCTTTTGCGTTTATCTTGTTTATTCTTTTTGCGAGGAGTGATAACCTCATTGGGACCAATCTAAAAAAAATATTCATTTGGATTTTCCTCATTTTAAAATGTAACCCTTTTATCTAGAATGAATATTTTTCTTTCTTCTTTCATGTTTTTCTCTGTCTACTCTTGCAGGTTCAACCTCCATTACTTTTTGTTTATTTTTTCTTCCTTCTTGTGTCTTTTAAATATGAAAAGTGTTGATGACATCGATGATATTATTCTCTGTAGAGTAAATCCCCACTAACATATGTGAAAGTCGTTAAGCAAAATTCTGTTAAAATAAAATATAACATTTTCATGTTAAATAAAATTAAAACATTACCATGATACTAAAAATAATAAACGGCACACAAATAAAAATAAAAAGCTTACATTGTCTTTCTCAATGTCATCAATGATGGATGCACATAATTATGAGAAACATTCATTCTTGTTATAATTGTTCAATTTAAAAGAATATCTAAACTCGATATAAGTTCTGCCTTGTTTGAAAAGTGCATAAAAAATATATGTGGCTGGCACCAAACATATATCTCGTAAAAAGCCAAGTGCATGATAATTTCCTTGCACATGTTCTAATTCGGCCTCGGACATGGATGATTTTAGGGGCTAAATTTTGCTCATGGGCTAATTTTCCATGGTTTTTCCCAAAAAACAATTCTTATTCTAAAAATGATTCGCCCAAATTCTATAGGATAAAATTATTTTACCTTAAAAATAGCCAAAATTTTATACAAACTATATAAAATCCTTAGAAATTTGAATATTTTTATAAAAATATCGCCAAACATTTAAAGTTGGCATATGAAGGACTTGTAATATTCGCTCAGGTTTCTACATTTTAAAATAATTTTTCATCCTTAAAATCATCCATGGCCTCGGACATTGCCCAATAACCATCATGAGACAAAACTAAAAAATGTTAAGTAAAAAACAATAAAAAAGCTAAATGTTTTTACAAAACTATACCTAAAGTCGACTTTTTTTCTTTTCTTTTTTCAAAAAATCTTAATGATTTTGTTAATTTTTTTTGAAAAAAGTCTCAATCTTTTAAAAAAGTTGGGATTTTTTTAGAAAAAAATAGAAAACATCTAAAAAATTTAAGGTTTTTTTATTTTCGCATGAAAAATTATTATGTGATTCAAAGATGATCTTATAATTGTTGTTTTGGTAAATGGTGAGAATTAAAAAAATAACTAACCTATGAAACGCTAGAGTCTCCTCAGATGCCTTCTTAATGTTTCTCCCTTGTAGCTTGCTCCAAATCCTTTGAAGAATACTACCCAAGATATCACATAATGTAAAAAGATAAAAAAGACTGTGTATATATAACACAAATGATATAAATTATTGTTAGTATAACAAATGTGGAATAAATAAAAATTAGGTATATTGTCTACATATATACCTAAAATTATATGAATCATCATTATGTTTAATGAATGTGGGATAAATAAATAAACATGAGAAATATTGTATTTAACATGTAACTTAGAGAGAAGGGATGGCTTCGTCAAATAAAGACGATTTTATTTCTGAGATATCAACAAATTGTTCGCATACCTCTTCTGTTGGGACTAGGAAATGCGATAGGAATGCTTGTAATGCAAATGAGGCGTCGTATTGTTTAGCTAGTCAAAAGTTTGATTATAGTGAAAACAATTTTATTCAACATGTTCCTCATGAAAGTCCTAAATCAGAGGACTTTGAAGGCATCGATGATGAAGAGGAGGAATATGATTGTGATAAATCTATTTAGTAGTTAATAATAATGAAAATAATCAAAATGTAGGTCAAAGTGGAGATTATGATCAACGTTTAAATGATTGTGATGAAAATTTTCCTCCAAGTGAGGAGTTTCAAGGTACCAATGAAGATTTCCAATGCACCAATGAATATGATGGAGAATTTCTCTCAAGTGGAAATTTTAAAAGCAGTGAAGATGATTATGAAAATGGTGGACACTCTTTCTC
>ML793541.1:87638-99971 GCA_009831015.1 Picea engelmannii
TTTTTGGATGACATTCTTGTATATTCCAAGTCAGAAGAAGAGCATGAGAATCATTTGAGGATGGTGTTGCAAGTATTAATGGAGCATCAGTTGTATGCCAAGTTGAGCAAGTGCTCATTTTATCAGAAGAAAAATCATTATTTGGGGCATATCATTTCAAAGGATGGGATAGAAGTGGATCCTGAGAAGATAGAAGCCATTAGAGAATGGTCAGTGCCAAATAATGTGACATAGGTCAAATCATTCATGGGCCTTGTAGGCTACTACAGGAGATTTATTGAAGTATTCTCAAAGATTGCAGACCCAATCACTTCCTTGCAAAGAAAGGGTGTGAAGTTTCAGTGGACACTGGTTTGTGAAAAGAGTTTCCAACAGTTGAAACAGTTATTAACAAGTTCTCCAATACTAAGGATTGCAGACCCAAATGAAGACTTCATTGTATGCACAGATGCATATAAAGAAGGACTTGGTGGAGTCCTCACTCAAAATGGGTTTGTTATATGTTATGAATCAAGGACGTTGAAGGAGCATGAAAGACACTATGCCACTCATGATTTCGAGTTGGAAGCCATAGTGCATGCCTTGAGGAAATGGAGACACTACCTCATGGGGAAAAGGTTTGAGTTGAGGAAAGACCACAATGGTCTGAAATATTTATTTGATCAGCCAACTCTAAGTGCTAGGCAAAGTAGATGGTTAGAATTTCTAAGTGAATATGACTTTGATATAAATCATATAAAGGGAAAAGAGAACAAAGTGGTTGATGCACTCAGCAGAAGAGTACATGAAATGCATGCTACAGCCATTATCATGTACCAATCAAATTTGAAAGACAGAATTACAGAGGCTACCAAATCAGATTTGCAATACAAAGAATTAGTGGCAAAATTACAGCAAGGTAATTTTCAATAGAAAATTGATTATTACAAGCTAGATAATGATGAAATTCTCAGGTACAGGAGCAGAATTTGTGTACCAAATTCAAGGAGTTGAAAAATATGATATTGAGAGAAATGCATAATGTGTCTTATGCTGGGCACCTAGGATATCAGAAAACTATTTCATCTTTCAAGAGCCAATATTATTGGCCATGCATGAAGAAAGAGGTTGGTGATTTTATTGCCAAATGTTTGGAATATCAAAAGGTAAAGGTTGAGCATAGACACCCAGCTGGTTTGCTACAGCCATTACCCATTCCTGAGTGGAAATGGGAAGTTGTGACCATGGATTTCATCAGTAAACTACCCAGAACAAATAAGCAACATGATTCTATCATGGTGGTGGTGGATAAGCTTACTAAAGTTGCCCATTTTATTCCAATTAAACTCACTCACAAGGCAACGAACATTGTTGATGTTTATATGAGGGAAATTGCTAGATTACATGGCATACCCAAGACAATTGTGTCTGAAAGAGATCCAAAATTTACCTCAAAATTTTGGAAAGGGTTATTTAATGGATTTGGAACAAATTTGAAATTTAGTACAGCTTATCATCCAGAATCAGATGCGCAAACAAAGAGGGTGAATCAAGTGATTGAAGATATGTTGAGGATGTATGTGATGGATAAACCATAAAAATGGAAAGACTACCTACACTTGGTAGAGTTTGCTTACAACAATGGGTACCAAGCATCTCTAAAGATGAGCCCATTTAAGGCACTTTATGGAAGAAAGTGAAACACACAAGTAAGCTGGGATAACCCAGCAGACAAAGCAGTGGTTGGGCAAGATTTGCTCATGGAAATGGAGGAGAAAATGATAAAAATTAAGAAAAATTTAAAGGCTGCCCAAGACAAGCAGAAAATCTATGTCGATAAGGGTAGAACTCACAGGGAATTTAAAGTGGGTGATCATGTATTTTTGAAAGTGAAGGCCAACAGAAGTTCCCTGAAGTTGGGAAGCTGTTCAAAGTTGGCAGCTCGCTATTGTGGGTCATTTGAAATCCTAGAGAGAATTGGTCCAGTTGCTTATATGATTGCATTGCCTACATCTATGTATGTTCATAATGTATTCCATGTATCATTGCTCAAGAAATATATACCTGATGTTAATCATGTTATTGATTGGAATGTGATTCGGGTGGAGCAAGAAGGTGCTTTCCAAGTGCATCTAGTACGTATTCTGGATCAGAAAATCAAACAGCTCCAGAATCAATCCATAGGGCTTGTAAAGGTCCAATGGACCTGGTACGGTCCTGAGGACGCTACTTGGAAGCATGAGGATGCAATGCAAGAAGAATACCCTCATCTTTTTGAGAATTTTTGAAATTTTATTGTATATGGGTACATGATGAACTGAGGACGCATAAATAAGGGGAGGGGATTGTAATATCCCTAGGTCGAACCCAATTGTAATGTAAATTAAAATGTACTTAAGTTGGTGAGTTATTTTGATATCATTTGTATGCACATTTCATGGCATAGTGCCCACATGTACTACACAGTAAAATGATGAAGTGTGCACATTTCAGGATACCGCGCGCAACAACTTAAGTGCGCACGATATTGAGGCCAGGGCGCCTTTCTGTATATGTTGTGTTTTACAGGCTGGTGAGCCAAGTTATTATAAGCTAGGATGCTTATGTTTTGATTAGGCCGGAGAGCCTAGATGGTAAAGGCCAGTGTGCCTATTTTTGTATATGTCTCATGATCAATATAAAATACATCGTTGTGCGCAGACCGACCAGGATAAAAGAGATGGGGGAATAAACTCCACTAGTTAGGGAAAGGGAGGGGCCTAAAAGTTAAGGAAAAGGGATAAGATAGGGAGATTAAGCCAAAAAAGTAATATTATATTAATATTTCTTAAAGTATAAAGTATGGATAATTATTTTATCCTAAGTTCTAAAGTTGGGGTCAAGTGAGCCAAAGTAGCTCCCAACTTGACAAGTGTCAAGTTGGGGACATGCATACATATTGTTGGGACTTAGTTCATTTCCAAAAATTATTCTTCCCATCATTCCTTCCATCATTCAGTCATCCAGTGAATAATCCAAGAGTATTCACACACTAGGGAGCTATCCTTTGTAACTTCATGACAATACATGAACTTGTATCCATAGCCATTTTCTATTGGTGTATCTGGTTAGATTGGGAGTGGGAATGAAGAAGCGAGTTGTCAGGCTCGTGGGATACTAAAGAGGTGGGTTGTTAGGCCCATGAGAAATTTCTCTCAAGATGAGAGAATTCCTAGGGAATTGATTTCCTGAAGGTGCTAAACTACAGCTGCAGGGCTCTGAGACTTCTTGTCCAGCCTATTGTTGAAGCCCTGGAAGGGAAGTGGGGCAGCCAAGGGACTGTTGAGAAGAGAAGGGGAACACTTCCTGGGGTGGGACAGGCATGTGGGGAATGAGGAACTGTAGGTTGTCAGTTGAGTGAGCACCTGAGACAAAGTCTTTCCTATTGTCTATGAGCATTTAGCCTGGTTAGGAATCCCTTTACCCAGGTGGATTTTAGTCCCAAATCGGGGGTGAATCACTGTTGAGAGTGATGAATAGTGTGATCTAAGGCTGGGAGGTTTGTGGAAGGTCTGCATGCAGTTGGTGACATTCTTACCGAGATAAGTGTCAATTGTGTGATAAAATTACATGTTGCATTGTTATTTACGTGTGTATTTTTATGGGTTACCATATGTGTGGTTATATATGTGTTTATTTTTATTGGTATTGCCTGTATATGGTACATGTATATGTTTACTATTATTTCAGTGTGAATCCATGTATTTACAAATGTATTTGTATGTTTATGTTTTATACATAAATGCTTCCGCAAGAGATCTGTCTGCATATCATTTAATTGCATACAGTTTGAAATTTTTATGTGGCATAACTCAGTTAGATGTTGGGTATGTTACAGTATGTTTTGCAGAGAGAATAGAAAGAGTTCTCTGGAGTAGCATGGCCCGGCATGGATGGTCGGGGACGTTACAATATGGTATTAGAGCATGAAAGAGTGTTCTAGAGTAGCATGGCCCGACCTGGGTGGTCGGGGATGTTACATGTCAAGAAACCCCATGTCAAAAAGTCATACCCTCATCCACCTCATACTCTTTACATGACTTAGAGAGGGTATTCTTTGGAAATAGTCATTAACTTGGGGATTGATCTACCCAATAGGGCACCATGACAACCCTCCCATACTTAAATTTGGCAAGTTGTATAAGGTCTTTGAGCATTTGTTTATTTTGAAAAGGGGAGATTTGATGCACATATTTGAGTGGTTCTTTTACTAAATATGGCTTACTTGGCATGATACATGTGACTTGTGGACCCTTGGAGGGCATACTTGTTTTTCTTTATAGGGCCTTTCAAGGTGAAATATTGTTCATGGAGGCACAAGGTTTCTTGTGTTCATGTTTTGGTAGTTGTGGGAGGTATTAACCTCCATGGATAAACCTTTGACTAGAATAGAATATTTCGGAAGCAAGATAAAACCTAAAAAAATGTGTGAAAACCCTGGAAGACAAGTCGACTTAGTAGAATACGTAATGTTAAAGTATTATATGCAGAAAAGGATAGGCCAGCCCTGTTTGAAGAGATACTTGTTCACCTGGCCAAATTAGTATAAATAGGAGGTTCTCCAACTCATTTTTACACACACACACTATTTTGTGTGCTACCTCTGGAGAAGGTGTGCTACCCCAGTTTATCTGTTGGTTATAGGGAGGCTTCTTGAAATCATTATTTCTATCAAATTTTAAGGTGCTCGAGGGTGGCTTGGTGCCTATGGTTGGGTAGCAATGGTGTAGCATTTCTTATGGTTAAATGAGCACAAAATTATAATAGGTTATGGGCCCACACCACCTTCAAAATAATCTAACCATTGGAAGGTATATCCGTAGCTCTCTATCAAGCTTATTATAGCACAATTGCAGTTGCAGCTAGGGTTTATGATCTTGTAACAGCAACAAATCCTAACCTGATTATTTGACCACTTTAAATGAAGTGTTTGGCATAATTCTTGAATATCCTAGTGCGCCCTAACCCAGCGCAACTCCTGTATCCCTTGGCCATCAAAAATGTCAAAATTGAATTTTTGGGTCAAAGTCAACGTTTAACTGGTCAAAGTCAAAATACTGGTCAAGGTCAAAGTTAAAGACAATCATGAATTCCTCCATAAAATCAGAGTGGTGTAGTAGAAGCATGGTCTCTTGGTAGAGCATCGAAGACAAGGATTGACACCATCCTTGCAAAGAACAAAGAGAAAAATTATGGAACCACAGACTGAAGAGCAAGTGTCAAAAGATGAAGAGATTGACTTTTGGAGATTCTAAGCACATCAATGTGGAGTAGGAGAAACAATAAAAAGAAACTACTGCAGATATGAATATATAGAAAGAGAAGGGATCCTTTTCCAAGAAGCAATCTGTTGGCAGCCATTTCGCATTTTTATCTTTTCCTTACGAGCTGCCTACACAAGGGTTTTTGAACCCTTAATACTTATCACAATCTTTTGAATAAAACGACATGATTATTTTGTGCATTTGCACACCTGCCTTTTGTTTTCATTTTCACGACTGCAAGCATGAAAACCTTGAGTTGGAAGTCACATCGATGGCATTAAAATCGTCACTGGATTGTAATCTTGTTCTATGGTCATTTCACCTATAACTCAATGACAGTCACACAGTTTGCAAGACACCAAACCTTTACTCACTTTGCATTTTTGTTAATTTTATAAGTTTGTGTTGCAATGGTGTTCTAGTGATTGTGATCGATTCCTTTATAAAATGGTGGTGTGATGTTCTATTGTCTTTGATCAAATTCCTTGGTGCACACACATTTCATGAGAACGCATTAACATTATGATTAAACCCTTGGTGCAATGGTTTCATACAATGCATAAATTCTATCCTTGGTGCTATATTCAAAATGATTGTTCTGTTTTAAATCATACAAACACTATTGTTTGTGCAAATATTTGGGTTGACTTATCATGGTTTTCAATAGTTGTTTGATTGGCATGCCGTTTACATTTCTTTTAACACACACCAATAGTGATTTGAATCACCATAGCGCCATCGATTGTACATTTCGATATGAATGTTTTACATGGGTTTGTTTCATTCCACCACCCTCGCACACTTAGGCATTAATGTCTGCCTTGTATCTCGGGTTACCTCTGTTGGTTTTGGGGAAACCTATGAGCTTTCGGTTCTGCGTATACCCTGTCTGTTTACCCTGGTTACTGTGTGCTCTCTCTTATGTCACCTATAGTGCGCATAGAACCTAATGGCATCCAAACGCTGTTGTTATTTGACAACGCTTGTGAAGACCTAGAGAATAGTGGCTGGTTAGTTTTTATCCAAAAATTTGAGGGTTTCAACCTCACGGTCGCCCAACAGTTTTCCCTCACATTCAATGGATGTAGGGCCAAGGTTGGAGACATCTAGCTTGAACTAGATGAAGAATTCCTCAGTTCAGTCATGGGTTTACCAGCTAAAGGGTAGAGGTGGTTTAAGAATTTAAAGGTGGACGAAGTGCCATGGCCGCTTTTGTTCACATCGAGGAAAATTGTCAGTTGTGATAGAGGTATGCCTGTCACTGCCCTCAAGCCCAGGTGGCATGATTTATTAGCCATTGTTAATAAATTCGTGACTTGCGAAGGTCGTTATGGTTTAGTGTTTCTTTACCATCTCCGGTTGCTTATGAATTTCATAGACTTCCCTCTAAATATGCATCACTACCTCCTACGCAGTCTGTATAAAATGTCGAAATGATTTAAGAGGGAGAAGGTTGATAGTAGCCTCTTCCATCACTGCTTGATCAAAATCGTTATTGTTCATCGTTTGAGGCTTAGTGGTGACAGTTGTCAATATTTCCTATCAAGGAATGGCTTTTCCACTCCCGGAGGTGCTCAAGTGGACAAGATTGTGGTCACTGAAACCCTAGTTGGGCCTATCGTCCCACCTCCTACCCTTCTACCCCCTGTCAAACCCTCAAACTGCCCCAACATTGACCTACCCGATACCATGCCCGACCCGTGTTCTAAAGACAATACTAAGACCATTAAGAGGCCTGTAAGGAAGAAGGGAAAGGGTAATATCGATGCCAATAGTAAGGGAAAGAAGAATGCACAATGGATATCTAGATGTGCTCAGAACAAGCCCAAACGAAACACTGACCAGAAGCCTATTGTTTTGAGCGAGGATTCAGACTCTGAGATTGAACGTTTTTTGGCCAAGGAATACCCGTATTCACACGGTCTCTGTCATGTTGAACCCTATGACTATGTATCCAACCTCCCACCGTGCCTCAAGGATGACCCTAACTTCCTGGGAATTAAGTTTGACAGTGCATCCCCTGGTAACTTAAAAGAATCCTCACCTGTAATGCCAAGGCCCGATCAACCACCGTGTACTCAATGCAATTCTTGGCTTGAACGTTACCACACGGATGTTCCTCTGTTGCAATCTAAAATTAAATCATTCGAGGAACGGGTTACTGTGTTGTCAAAGGAAAATGACAGGCTACAAGCTTACGATAAGAAGCAAAAAAACCACGGGTTCTATCGTCTTCAGAAATGTTGAGGCAGCTACTTCCTTTGTTAACTCAAAGTTATCCTGATCGAATCGTTTTCCTACAGCCCAGGTATGTTATTTCAACATAGATTTTTGAATGATTTGGTTTGAATTAGCATAGCCTATTGTGTTTGCTCTGAATTAGTTATGTTTTGTTTAAATAGATTCAACAACGATTCTATTATTTTCGAATTACCAAGAATGATTTGTTTTTGAATTATGTCGGCATTGAATCAGTACAAAAGATTTGTTTGCTAAAATTGAATATAGCTATGTTTTGATTGAATCGATTTAATACGATTTTATTGTTCTTGAATTAGTATAAACGATTGTGTTGGCTCTGAGTTAGTTTGATTTAGTTTTATTTGGTTTGATTCAGAAATGATTTTGTATGTTTGAATTAACATAGTCATTTGTGTATGCGTTGGATTAGTATAAAAGATTGGTTTGATAAATATAATATAATCTGTCGATTCAAAAACGATTTCGTTGATTTTGAATTGTCAAAACGATTCTGTCTGTTTCGAATTGGTAATAAAAAAGTTGGTTGATAGATCACATATATCCCTGTTACCATTCGATTAATTCAATATGATCTCGTTTATTTTGAATTGGCATATAAGATTTGGTTTGTTCTAGCAAGAATGATCTGCTTGTCTTGAATTGGTAATAAAGGCTCTATTTGATTGACCGCATACATTCTTGTTACCATTTGGATTAATTTAAAATGATTTTGTTTGTAAATATGACCAGCTACAGAATCATGAGATTCTGTAGCTAGTCATAAAAGTTGGATTTTTGTTGATTTTACAACTGAACATTGTCTAAAATTGTTTATTCTTGTCCACCTACAGGTACACACGAATTCAATGGGAAATTGGACATGTTGTGGTAGTTTAGAACATGCTTTTTGTGATATAGTTTTGTTTTAAGTTGTTAGTCTTAGGCAGAAATAGAGATTTGGGAGATTGTTCCCATATTTTTTGCAAACAGTTTGATAATTCCCACAGGGATGTTTTACCCTATGGCCTTTATATACTCATTATTTTTTGTAAACAACCCATCACTGTTGGGAGAACAAAGACTATGGACATATGATTATACAGGCTCGAATAGAAGTGGATTTGTTGTACGGCTTTAGCTTCAATTCATCTTACTTTTGTTCAAGTTTCTGTGAATAATAATTTGTAATCAAATCATTGACTACTTTTGATATCAAGATTTTGTTACAGGTTGATGTGTTATGATTTAAATTCTGTCCATATTTGATGTATCTCATTTTACTCACAGCAAATTACTCTGTTTGAATTTAATTAACAGAAGGTTTATCTTCTTAATTAAATGAACGATTATATGCAAATCTTCGCACTGGGATTTATCTAAATGTGATGATCTGTAAACTTTAAGATTGTTGTTGTTTTATGTCTTGTTTGTTCTGTCATTCGTATTCAAAGAGCATTGTTGCTTCCTGTTTACAAGAATCTTGTGGAAAATCTAGTGCGGGTTTCCTCCCATCAAACAGCTGAATCAAGTATTGTGCACAGGGAAAATAGGAAGCGTTACTTCAGGTCAATGTGATGTTTGTTATTTAATAGTTAATAAATTCGAGAATTCTCAGTAGTTTGGATAGATATATAGTTCATATTTACAGTTAGGATTGTTATTTTAATTGCTTAGCTTAGATAGCTTTCATTTTGTTCCTTGCTCATAAAAATTATAAAAATCAAAAACAATAGTTTCGCTGTCATAATACATTTTACAAATGATTTTGCAAATTTCAATTAAAATTTGTATTCTGTAAATATTGTACATATGTAATTGAGATTTAATTGTATTGATACGCTGAACATTTAATAAGTAGATCAATTGCTTTATAACATTAGATAGTTGCTTTTTTCACTTAGATTAGTTTCCTTAGCTTAGTTTTTCTTTCATTTTTCTAGGACTTAGATCGGCCAACGGAGCCGCTAAACCCGTCAGAGTGGATCATCCTAAACGGCTTGGGTTATTTAGACAACCCCGGACCGGATCCACCCCTCCAGTTGACGAGCGTTCAACTTCGCCTGTCAACATAATCGTAGAGCCAAAAATATCTTAGATCTAATACATTCAGAGGAACAACACACTCTCCGAGTTGGAAAGAATACTTGTCTCAGAAGAAAAGCAACTCAAGAGGAACAATAGCCAGACTCCAGGTTTGCATATCAGGTTTGATATTTTAATTGTTGCTTAAGTATTGCAATCCTTTATATTTTATTAATGCTAGGAACAAATGAATACTTAGTAGCATGTACTAGTAATATAAATGTTTATTGTACTTAATTGCAATATGAACTAACATCTCCTCTAGGAGATATTTCTTGTTCTTGTTCTTAGGAAAGACACCTTGGTAATGCTATAATGAATTAGCATGAAATTGATATGTTCTTATATAAATTGTTATTATATTGGAAATAATTTTGCTCTTGTTTTTTTTTTTTTCGAGCAGGTTATCCTACATATACCAAGAAGGTTACCATAGAAAAGAAAGACTTGAAAGGATTCAGAGGGAGTCAAACTTCATAGGGATCCAATTATCAGGAAGAAGTAAGGTTTTGTGACACTTTGCAGGATGCATAGGGGCATGCAGTAGATGGAAGCATGGTTCGAGGATTCTCTCAGTTAGAGGGAGTTGATAGCGGAATTTGAAAAGAAGGATATTGTAGGCTTCATGCCGAGTTGTAGGCCTCGTGTCGAGTTGTAGGCTTTTGTGTCAAGTTGTAGGCCTTGTGTCGAGTTGTAGGCTTCATGTCAAGTTGTAGGCCTTGTGTTGAGTTGTAGGATTCATGTCGAGTTATAGGCTTCATGTCGAGGTGTATGCCTTGTGCCGAGTTGTAGGCTTCATGCCGAGTTGTAGGCTTTATGCCGAACTATAGGCTACTCTAGTGATATGGTATGGAATGTTGATTTGTTGCTACACTAGTGATATAGTATGGTATGCTAGTGGTGTAGTCGAGAACCTGTATGGTTGTGATGGTGTTACTCGTAATATGATCTGGGTGATCATGAGATAGTCGGTGTATCTTTGGTGATGCTACCAACCTGCAAGACCGTGTAGGTCTTTCCCATGCCATGTGAGATGGATGGATAATGATGATAGTAATTATGATACTCACGACATGGGTATCCATGGGTGAGAACGTCATGCGGGTGTAGCCTATGATGATGATGGTGACAAACACTACGAGGTGTATCTCTAGTGTTCTCTAGTGGGTTGTGGCCCCTAGATGAGATTGACAGGTGCACATGGATGTAGCCATCTGTGATGTAATGATGCTACCAGTATCATGGTCTGTGTAACCTTGACAAGAGTATCATGGCATAGCGAGCAAGTCTATGAATACCAGAAGGGAACATCATGGTTAAATACCTCCCTAGCTAAGAGTGAGTGTTGATGTTTTGGTAGTTATGGGTGGTATTAACCTCCATGGATAAAACTTTGAAAAGAACATAATATTCTGGAAGCAAGAGAAAACATAAACAGGTGTGTGAAAACCTTGGAATACAAGTTGGCTCAGTAGAATAAGTAATATTGAAGTATTATATGTCGAAAAGGAAAGGTCAGCCATGTTTGAAGAGACTCTTGTTCACCTGGCTAGATTAGTATAAATAGGAGGCGCTCCAGCTCATTTGTACACACACTCAGTCATCCAGAAGTAAGGCACAAGTGTTGAGGAGGAGTTGTAGCAACTGCAAGTGTGCAGTAATTCCCCATTCAGTCTTTTGGTACTCTATCTTGTGTACTACCTATGGAGAAGGTGTGCTACCCTGGTTTATCTATTGGTTCCAGTGAGGCTTCCCAAAATCATTATTTATGTCAAAGGTTAAGGTGATCGGGGGTGGATTTTTTCCTATGGTTGGGTAGCAATTGTGTAGCATTGCTTATGGTTAAACGAACACAACATTCTAACAACTTGGACCTTCATAGGGGCATGAATCCCATAGGTTGGATGATGTGCCCCCTCTCATTAGACATTTGAGAGGATGAACGTTGCCTTTGGAGGAACTTGAACACCATGATATGATCACATTGTATCCCCTTGCACCTCAATGTTGGCCTTTGGAAGCCTAAAACATTACCTTCTATGCCCTAGACATCACATGGAGGCTAAGGTTTCGATGGGGTTTCATGGTTGGGTGGTGATGCAATGTGGTTTGATGAAGAGAGAGACACATGACATACACTATAGCACTTGATGGCAAGGCACATGGCCTTTGGATGCCCAATGATCTTCATCAAGAGGAAAAATGTCTAATTTTGAGGCCTACATCACCCTTCTAGAGCATGATGTCACCCTTAAAGGGGAAATTACTTTATGGATTTTATATTTTTAAAGTTATAAAGGAAAAAATATGAGGTTTGCCTCCTCAAATTGTGAAAGTGGACAATTTTTTTAGAGTGATCTCTATAAATAGAGATCACTCTCATTTCATTTTATCATAACTCTCACTTGAGAATTACATATTCTTGGCTGAATTTTTTGCCCTACTTGGGCAATTCGCTCTATCTCTCTCTTGATGCTTTGTGGATGTTTTACTTGTCTATTGGAGTAAAAGGCTAAGTTGCTATCTTTTGATGCTTGTCTCTTTTCAATTGTGATGGAATATTCTTCATAAAGAAGGGTTTTTCATGTTATCTCATGAAATTAGTAATGAATTTTCTGCATATTGTGTTGTTTCTTCTTGTTTCAAGGTTAATTTGTCTAAATATTTGGAGGATTATAAGGGCATACACCCTCCATCAATATATTTCCTTATTGTCGTTGAAAAATCT
>ML793541.1:114806-125491 GCA_009831015.1 Picea engelmannii
TTCTTGATTAAATATGTCTTCCTCTTTTTTGCTAGGCTTAGTGTGGAAGTGTTCCTCATTTCCTAACAATACATCAACTTACTAAAAGTTTTCTCTCATTTAATTTTACTTATATTTGCAGAGAGTTGAAAATTGTAGCTAATAAACTGGTCATTTTTGCTTCCAATCCTAGTAGTAGTTTTCTAATATCATGCCTTATTGTGATGTGATTTTTCTTTATCGCCCTTGTGTGCCAAATAATAATGAGTCTTGGAATTTTTTCACTAATTATGAATACACTTGTTATTTCCTAGCAGACCAAGAAGTGAAATACCTGATTCTTTTGGTGTTATAAATATGAAACAAAAGGTCTATCTCAAAGGCCTTGTACCTTTAGAGAACATGTTTTCCACGAATTGTGCTTCCAAGAATGTTGTTCAAAAACATGAAACTTCTAAATGAAATATTGGCCAAAAAACCCTGGTAAACATAGGTTATGAGGGTGATCCCAAAATATTATACAGAGATCCTGATGCAGTAAAGTAGAAAAGGCCAATTTTTAATCCCTATTTTTTGAATTTAGAGGCATATTTTATTGGTATTATAAATATTTTAGAGGTCTTGACCCTAGGATAATTTATAATTATCTTCCTCTTGAGAAGGATGCTAATTTAGTTAGACAAATACAACAACCTATTAATCCCAAGTTGGATTCTTTGATTAACAAGGGGAGTTGCAAAGCAAGAAGTCCCTACCAAGTCTAATAAAACCGTATATAAAGAGAAGTAATTCATGGATATTTTGTATAAGTGTTAGAACGGTCCATGGATATTTTGTATAAGTGAACGCGTCATTGATTTCAAAACGCGTCATTGATTTCAAAGTACTTAATAAAATCAAAGAAATTATAATTTATTTAAAGAAATTATAATTTATTTAAAAAAGCAAAAAAATTATTATAAAATCATTTTACTTAAAATATTATTAAAATATGGTGAGAAGGTTCATAGGTCAAAGAAATGTGTAGGTTTTAAATATATGTGTTTTTTACATATGTGAATTATTTGATGGTATCAAAGTTTTCAAGAAAGAGAAGTTGAATTGATCAAATAACTTAAGACGATGTTGTTTTTAAAATTTTAAAGATTTTTGTATATTTTTTGAAAATGGGTATAAAAATTAGTCAAGTTTAAATGGAAGCATACTTATCACATTAGTTTGTAGTGAGAAGCAAGGGACATTGATTGAAGGTTGAGTCGTTTAGCCCCTCGAACCTCTCTATTATCGATCTCTCAAAATTGCATGCATAAACCAAGTTAGTAAAGATAGCCATAAAACAAGAGCCATAAAATATCTATGAGACATCACACATATCCATCATGTCGAATGGAAAGTAAATGAGCCATACAGATTAAATTTAAATTAAATGTCATAATTTCACTTAAAAGGAATTAGAAACAATTTCAAATTTACAATTTCAAGTTCAAAAGATTAATTAAAAGTTTATAATTTCTTATTATAAATGCGTCCATGATATGCATACTTTTTGCTTGAAAAGAGCTCTTAAAGCAAGGAAAATGAGAACATTCACTTTACTAAAAATTTAAAAACATGACTTTATACCATAAAAATAAATTTTATGTGCCTTTGTGATTGGGATTATGTGCCTTTGTGATTGGACAAGGCTCAACAAAATGTGTGCCTATGCTTGCAGTGTCAACCTTGGGGCAGTAAAGAAAATTGGGAATGCAAATGATAAATAGAGCAGTTTAATAATAGCTTGGCACGATGGACAACAAAAATCATGGCGTGTTCTTTGTACATCACAAAACCTCAACACCTATTTTATTTAAGTGGATGCAGGGCGACCTTTTGTAATCCATTGAATGAAATCTAGTGAACAAACTGTGAGATCGAATCCCATGTGTAAACCATGTGACAAGCTCTCGCTCGTCTACTCATTTGCTTGCTGGGAGAGGGAGGTGGGAGGGGTTCTCTCTTTCCACTAAACCTTTATGCATGATATGATAGTAGCAGGGCATCCTAACAGCACCAAAACCGATGGGCATGCCCTTCATTAGAACATCATATTACGTATATAACTATGGATTAGATACCTGCATATTAGTATCTAAGACAACTGACGCAGGATTACTTCTGACTGACTGCCATAGAATCAAGTCTTTCTGGCATTGACTCACTGGACCACAGATATGGATGGAAGGTAAGTGTATTACTTAATTTGTGGGCACAACTGATGCTTCTAAGTGGGAGAAATATCTCATACAGCCAGATCCTCTCTATTGGCCTCTTAATTCTGACTCTAATCGGAAGATTGAAGAATATTGGGACCACTGTGTTTTTTTTTTCCAGGTATGATGGTAAAAAAAAGACTGTAAATTTAACGACTAGTGTTTTATTTGTAAATAAGATTGTAAATTGAATATCTTTTGGTAACTCTCAACCACAATAGCAGGGTGGAATGTTTATGTGAGAAATCGTGTTCATCATTCTTCATAAATTATAAATTGAGAGTAATAAAGAATATTACATGGACATGTGCACATGGTGGTGGGCATGGTGGGCATGGAATTGCATTGCAGGAGCTTGATGTACGTCTGACTCACCTTCTCCTTTTCATTTAGTCTTTGACAGCGTTCCTTAGCTTTAGTAGTAAAATGCATGTGGTTTCCATTGGTTGGCGTAGCCTCATGGAATTTCTTCAATATTCTCACGCAATCCTCATCGTTCCAGTCATGCAAAACCCATTGTCATTTCGTTCACAACAATTAAAAAAAAAGATAATACAATACATAAACGTCAACAGCAGCTAAATAGATTAAAGGAAACGGAGAGGGAGTACCTTCATAAATATTGCATCCACAGGAGGTATATGCTTGAACATATTCCTGCCCACGTGCTCCACTTCTGCAATTCAAACGCCCAATATTAACAAGACCGACTTTGAGGGATCCTATGAATTGTTAATCCATGCCTAAGACAAAAGAATTTAACATGTGGGATATGTAGAGGTTACCTGGTAAAGGAGGGGAACCGACAATTAAGTGTGCGAGATCAATATTGATGTCGCGGATGTGAGGGTGTTCTTTGACAATCATGGATAACACAACGCCTGTTCCTCCTCCCACGTCCACCAATGTATTTATATTCTTGAACGCATCATTGTAAATCTTGACAACAGAAGCCATGACTGTGTGAGTGTTCAGTGGCCATACCCTTATTCAACATGCCCATATTTTCCAAGTTGTGCAAAGGATCCTTAGCTCCTTCATTCCTTCAAAATCTGAAGAGAAGTTGGCATTCCCAGAATTGTTTCTTTGGAATTGCATTTTCTAACTCTGAGGCCTTCAAAACTTGTTGTAGATTACCTTCTAACTCTGAGACCTTAAAAAATTGTTGCAGATTACCGCAAAGTTGTTGTGAAGAAGGTGGTTCTAGATTAAATAAGAAGGTGGTTCCACCCAGGCCTTTACCAAGGATTGAAAAGTTGAATCAGTTTTACAATATGTATGTTGGGAAGGAATGGACTCGACTGGTCAGATGAAGGGACGCGCAAGCCAGATGAAGGGATGCGCAGTTGATGGAATGGACTCGACAGTTGATGGACTAGAAGAAGGGATACACAGATGAAGGGAGTCCATGAAGGGATGCGCAGTTGAGAGTGACACAAATATTGCATGGTTCTCAACCTCCTCTGTTGGGCACGTAACCCTACCCTACCCTAATGAAGAAACTCACCTTAATGAAGAAGAGGAGTGACAACATTAAATGTTAACTAACTAATGTTATCTCTGGAGATAGCATTAGTTCACCTGCAAATATGTACATCTTGATGTAGCCATTATTTCTTAAGTTTCAAATGAAAAACTTTGCATATCTTCTCCCTATGCCTCGGGAAGAGGACAAATAAGACTCCAAATTGAAAACTTACCATAAAAAAATCAAATTTGAGTTTGGAAATTGCATAAAACTTTCAAAACTTTGGTTTAAAATAGTTCGTGTTGCTTCGGTTTGAGTGCATAAGTAATAGAGTAGCTAAAAACCGTTTACTAATAGTCCCTGTTGCCCGAAGGGCAGGGACTAATAAAGAGCTTGACAAAATGTTGGAGGCAAATGTAAGAATAGATTAAGATTATTAAATGCATTATCAGTTGCAATCCCTATGAATGTCACTTATAATTAATGTGTGCCTTGTGGGATAATAGAACAACAACTAAGATATGAGAAGAAACTATTTAAAATATTTTATTTCCAAAAGGTAATCATGTATGTTGAGTTAGAAATTGCTACTTATCATTTAGCCTTATGAATCGACAAATTGGATAGTATTCCAATAACGCCAAGATTTAATGCATCAATGGATTTCAAAGAGGAGTGAGAGTTTGTATCAAGAAATACAATGAAAATAAGGAAAAGGTTAGGTCTTTTATAGTTGTTCAAAGAGTCTTAGTTTTTTATTCTACTAACGAAGACAAAGGCAAGCACTCTAAGTTCCAAAAGCTATGGTTGGGACCCTTTACAATTGCCGAATTTTGGAAATAATGCATTTGGGTTAAAGGACAACCAAGAGAGATTGTTTTCACGAACAGTGAATGGGTCTATCCTAAATCCTTATTACTTATTTGAAGTAACATAGCTATAGAACTATAAAAATTAAATTAAAACACAAGATTCAAAAAAAAAACTATTTATCCTACACTTTAGCATTGCATTTTTAGTTTTGTTTTAGGTCTTTTTGCTAGGATTGTTTTCCTTTTCCTACTTTTAGGTTAGCATTTTATTCATTCTTTTAAGTTAGGCTAAGTTAATTGCATGGATTCCTAAGAAATCTTGTAGGTACTTGTACATCCTAATGAGACTTCAAACAATGTTTCCCATTACATTATACTTGAATAAGTTTGTTGCGTTATCTCTAACATGGTTGTTGTTAGTTTAATGGTATTCACATCATGAAATAAAATCAGAATTGTTGAGAGGTTCCTAATGTTTATCCTTTAGAATTATGAATGCTTGGTAATATTGTTAAGGTTTCCCAATTCTTCTTCATGATCCCTTTTCCTTTCCCATTGCAGAACACTAGCCCAACTCTGTCCATTTCCTGCCCCTTTTAGGGATGGATATGAGTTCTTGTACTTGCCTCACCATAATTGTCCAATTGTCCAAGTTTAGTTCTTATAGTATGCCCACATTCCTAAACAATCTATATCATGCCAAT
Organism: Picea engelmannii; assembly: GCA_009831015.1. NCBI lineage: Eukaryota > Viridiplantae > Streptophyta > Pinopsida > Pinales > Pinaceae > Picea > Picea engelmannii. The sequence continues at coordinate 120,022 of ML793541.1, forward strand.
CAAAAGAAAATGCAATTCAGATGTTGTATATAGGAACATCCTAGATGGTGTTGATAGATGTTGACCTTAAAAATGGTCAACATGGGAATGATCATGAAGTATTACAACTAAGCAACCTATAAAAACAATATTGGCCTATAAAACCCTAAATAAGCATTAATCTCCCCTTGGCTTACAATCATTGAACCCATACTCCTACTCGGCATTGTAGGGTATACTCTTAGTGTGCACTATGGTGAAGATACTAGTATAGGTTACTAGTTCATAGTTTATTTATGTCTACTTTATGTATTCATGAGTTGCGGACAATATATGGTTTACTCTATGATGTTTCTAATGTATTTATATTGATTATGGAGGTACCACATGCTTGTGATTGGGTCCATAGTTGCTACATTTGTTGGATAGTTGGTTGTCATTGATGTTGTTGGATAGATGGTTGTCATTGATGTCAATATAAGTGATTGTCATTGAAGTCAACAGATGTCATGGGTGCATTTGAAAAAGTATACAAGAAGCCCCAGAGGTGTGGTCATGAAGCCTGAATTTGTTTGAGGAATTATAACATGAAGTACAGTGCAAATGCAGATAACACACCCATAAATGGATAGTGCTCATCATTTTGTTTCCAACAGTAGGTGGTACATCACGTATTTCCTCACGGTTGAGGATTTTTTCCCTCTTGAAGTTGGAAGCCCTGAAGAATGGTTAAGAATCCCCTAAACAATTACAAGTCATTAATTAAAGGGTAAAGTGGTTGTAACAAGAAAGTATAGTTTGGCCCTAAAGTTAAGGAAAGAAGTCACATGGAAAAGTATAATTACACTTCAATAAGCCTCTCATTGTTACACACACAAGTTCAATGATTATCTATTTTTCAAGTGATCTTTTGGTAAATCTTTTCTAGCATATCTGAGGTAGCGAAGTCTGAGGTAGTGAAGTCTTAAGTAGTGAAGGAAATTGAAGGGAAAAGTCTGCAAACTAGATTTATGAGGTTATCCCCAGGTCACAGTGGAGTAAGGCACAGACATCCACGGGTCGTAGTGGAGCAAGGCAAGGACATATGCAGGTCGTAATGAAGCAGGATGTGGATTTGTGAAAAGGTTTTGAAAAGGGATGCTTGGTCCAGGTTGCAACAAAGTATGATGACAGAGTAGGGTTGTTACAGTGATCATGATTTATGAGAGGAACGAAATGAAACATAGATCTATAATATTAAAACAGAGATACATTGAATAATAACAAAGATACAGCGACACTTAACTTCTATTCAATAAAGAAATCTGTTGAAACTGTAAAATGCAGAATGAAACGATATTAGTCGAATCATGGTAGATAATCTCTGAGAAGAGATGTGGTGGCTATGTGCATTCACTTGAGCACATTACAATGAGGCCTCCGGGACTTTTTAGCATCACTAATTAATGAGAAACCCCTAGACATCCAAAAACCTAACCCTAGGAGATGAAGCGCCAAAAGTCATGTGGGCCCCGATGGGGTAAGTTGATACATCAACTTACTGGGGTCTTAACGTTTGCATATGATATTTTTTTTAGGCACATGATAGCCCATTGGAAAGGTCTAACCAAGGAATACACATTTTGTCATCACACTTTGACTTCATCTATAGCATAATTGCAGTGAGCCCAAAAAACGTTGTTTAGGGCCTCAAAACGGCCCCGGAAGTTTGGGACCTGAAAAGCTAGAAAATAAACTGCCAAGATGAAAATTGTATATGATCCAGTTGGAAGAGGTGGGTGGCCACTGATTTCCACCTGGATCAATCCTCCCCCATTAAGAAGCAATTGTCTCCATTGCGCTGAGTTCCCCCATCAGATAAGGAAATTTCTGTTGAATTTGGCCATGGGTTAGCCACTTTCCTTAATGTAGGAGTTGCCCCGCTTTGACAACACAATAAAGTTGAAGTTTATCTAGGTGAGTGACCTTGACCTATGTGTCCATGATATAATCATTGGATTCTTGTTCCATGTATTAAGGGTTGAGATATGTCGGTGACAATTGTTCAGTTATCTCTGAGGTGTTCTATAATGGTGGAAAGTATGGCCAAAAGAGGTCCACATTAAACACTAGGTGAAATCCAAGGAAGGGGGGAATGTTGATCTCAAAAGAATTGTCATACACATCCTTGGTGAGGGTGTAAGATACATAGCAGAGTGGATGAAGCATCCTATGGGGTCCTGTAAGGCGTTCCTTCTGCAAGTGTGTTGGCCCTCGACCAAGTTTTGAGGAAATGTTGGTCGTGTTTGACCATGTTTCGGGACTTCGACAGGCTGGTCGAAGATAAAGTGCCCAGGCGAAGCGAAGATCGCGGGATCTCACCCATTTTGCAGGATTTTTGATATTTTAGGGTTTATGTTGGAAGATTGGTTGTTGTCATTGATGTCAACCCTAGTCATGGATTTTGGACCGCAAGATTGATGAAGGTATTTGGACATGAAGGAAAATGCACATGTAGATAAAACACCCATGGATTGATAGTATACATTGTTAGCACTTGGTAAATTTCCTAGAGGTTGAAAAGAAGAAATCTACAAAGGTAACCTTAACCAACTACTTTTAAAGCTGGGATCTAGCCCTTCCAGCTTCAGAGAGGGATCTCTCTATATGATTTAGCTTTGTTTTAATTTCAGATATTAGGCTAGCTAAAGGAACTATTGGTTTTGTTGTAAAGGGTTTTTAAAGTTGGTTGAGACAAACTACACATCCATTGGGCTATGGGGTCTGTATTTAATCAAATCTGAGATACAACTAGAAACGCCAAAGAAAACCTTCACAGGGCGAGATAACACACTCACTGGATCTTTAGTAATTAAAATGATGGACAGAAGAAAAGATAAGGAAAATAACTTCAACTAACAAGCAGTTAAAAATTTCTTAATTGAAGATATTAGAAGATAAACATTAAAATCTTTAGAATTGGAAACAGGGTATCAAAGATAAATCCTGAAACATTACACTATTCATAAAGATTAGTTATCGAAAACAAGATGATTACAGAGCAAGAAAACATTTAACTGAGAAAATCACATCACCAGTGAACATGTGCAAGAATCCTATAAAGTGCCTCTTCTTTATTAATGGCAGATCTCTTCAAAAAATAGTACAGTTTGATAGCAATAGGGTGTGCAAATCAACAACCCTCAATACTTCGAAAGATGAAGTATATATAATTCAAAATACAAACATTCCTATCATAACTGATCAGGACGTGCTCATGCTATTTTTAGTCTAACTAACTTAACTAATCAAAACTGCTTGATGACTCAATACAACTGTATGCGGAATTTCTGGGGTAGGTCGTTGGCGAGGTGCCTTCGCCACCTCTTCTGACAGGACAGGTGACTGGATTTTGACAGCTCATCTGCTAATATAGCAGATCACACAGTTCTTCCCATCTGAGATGACCTAGCACTGTGACTTTAAGCAATATCCGATACACTTCATCCATGTCTGTGTACTTAGAAAATGTAGGCTTGATGATGAATATGTGTTTAATCTCATGTTGGATACTAATATCCAACTGCAAGGAATCCATGAATGCTTTTCCTGTGATGCTTCCCTGTATACCTACAAACTTGGAGCTGTCCTTAGACACTTCAGTCAACCTTTTCTTGTAATCAGGGAGTGTCATTAATTTTTCATTAATGACCTTCAGACCAGGCAGGCCCTTCCTTTGAAGAGCATCTATCTTATTGAAAAAATTATGCACTCCTTGATCCATGACTTGAATCTTTTCCTCAAGTTGAAGCATGAGACCTCTTTTGGTTAGAACCCTTTTCACTTCCAATATAGTTTTTGTCCTGTCCTCAATCTTCAATTCCTCGAGTTCCTCCCTGGTCTTGGAATTCAAGAACCTTATGATTTCATTCGCTTGGGCTGGCATGTCTCTCAGCTCCATTATGATTTTCTCCACAGCCTGCTTGCTCCTCTCGAGCAACTCATTTTTTTCAAACATGATTTGAACCATTGGCCAGATTTCATTTATAGACTTGGAAATATCAGTCCATACAATCTCTTTGACCTCAGCCAAAGTCTTTCCTGCCATTGTCTGTTTCTGGAGCTGCTGTAACTCCTTCCTGATTTGCTCATTCACCTGTTTTTCTTTGGATAGGCTTGTCTGGAAAGAAGTATTTAGATCTTGGAGGTTATCCACTTCTTTCTTAAGCCTGCTAATTTCTGACTCTTGCAGGTTCATCCTCTCCATGGACTTGGCAAGGTCTGTTGTTCCTTCTGGTAGGGGCACTGATGTTGCAGATGGAATGGTTGTCACTGTTGTTGTGCTCAATCCTGCAATTGGCATAGCACTCAATGGAATGCCTTCCATTGGATTTGCCTACTCTTTCTCCTTTAGCAGTCTCTCCATATCCGCTTCCATCTCTTTTAACTGAGCATTCTGCTCCATGAGTAATTTCAGAATCTCATCATTTTCACCTTCCTTTTCAGCTATCTCCTTTTCCTGTGGGTCCTCTGTTGGAGGGAGATTTAGTTTTTTTATTAAGGATGCGATGTCAGCATTTTTCTTTTTAATCATCTCTTCGGCCGCCTTGACGTTCGCAGGGTCGTAACCGATCTTGAGGACCAGCTCCTCCAACGTCTTTATTCTGTTGTCTTTCGCGAAAGATGATATTTTTTCCAACTTAAGTTGGGTCTGGGCATTATTCAAAGCTACCCGAAATTTTGATGCAGAAGCTGAAGCATGGGCCAAAGTGTGGAAAACCATCTCCCCAATTTGCTTGTGTAGATCCATCTGATCTGTTGGATGCACGTCCTTAGCCTAGAACTCAAAGGTGGCCCTTTTGTAATCTGACATCACCTTGGGATCTAGCACTTGTGCTTGGAGGTAAGCCATATGCATCCTGCCCTTTTCTGTATCAAATGCCGAAAGAAGTCTATGCTGGGCTGTGGACAACTGCTTCTGGAACTGGGCATAAGTGCTGCTAGTGAGTGTCTGGTTCTTCTTCTTGATCAAGTCATATTTTTCAAAAATGCCCCACTTGGGCCCAGTCTTGCTTGGAGGAGTATCTAAGGGAGAATCTGTGGATTTTAATACTATAGTTATTCCCTTATGCTGACTCGAGTCAAAAGGTATAGTGACTGGATTGACCCCTGTGGTGGTCACTGTGGTAGCTGGGACTTCCTGTTCTACTGTTGCGTCGGGTGTTGAAACTGTCTTCGGCTTTTTGGAGTGAATTTGGAATTCCTCTGATGACACCTCTATTACAGAAGGAGATGACTCATGTCGGGGCCTCTTCTGCTTGAGGACCTGAGGTGTGGTAGAGGGTAGCACACTTGTCGAGGGCACCTGTTGTTCCAAGTCCATCAAAGTATCAGGCAACCATACTGTCTGATTTGCAAATTTCTCGATCTCTGGCTTGGACTCATGAGCATACGGGGCATTTTTTTTTTCACCCTCATATCTGAAATGATCCCGTATGGATCATAGTGCCAG
>ML793541.1:206046-220148 GCA_009831015.1 Picea engelmannii
TTATTTCTGCAGATGAGTTGAGGATGGATCCAGATAAGGTGGAGGTAATCAAGAATTGGCCATCACTGAAGAATATCTTTGAGGTGAGAAGTTTTCATGGATTGGCTATTTTCTACCGAAAGTTCATCAAGAATTTCAGTGGAATTAGTGTACTGATGATGGACACAGTGAAGAAAAGACATAAGTATTTTCACTGGACAGAAGAAGCTGAGAAGAGTTTTAATCTGTTGAAGAGGAAGATCATGGAACAACCAGTTCTGGTGTTGTCGGATTTTCAAAAGACATTTCAAGTGAAATGCAATGCAAGTGGATTTGCAATAGGGGCAGTCTTGAGTCAAGAAGACAGGCCGATAGCATACTTCAGTGAGAAGCCGAATGAAGCAATAGTGAAATACTCCATGTATGATAAGGAGTTCTATGCCATCATACAGGCATTGAAGAAATGGAGACATTACTTGATCCCGAAAGAGTTTGTCTTATACAGTGACAATCATGCATTGCAGTTTGTGACTCAATAGGAAAAATTGAATCAGAGACATGTTAAATGGGTTGAGTACATGCAAAATTTCACTTTTGTGATTAAACATATTTCTGGTACTGCTAACAAATTTGTTGATGCTTTGAGCAGGAAGTGTTTGCTATTGCAGGAATTCGAAGTCAAAACGTTGGGTTTTGATGATCTCAGGAACATGTACGCAAATGATCAGGATCTTAAGGAGGCGTATGAAGCAGCTGAGAATCCAATTCTCAGAGACAGAAACCAATGGGTAGAATACATGATCCAAGAAGGATTATTGTTTAAAGGTAATCAGCTGTGTATTCTGAAATGTTCTATGAGGGAGAATTTGCTGAAGGAGAAACACAGTGGAGGATTAGCAGGGCACTTTGGTCACGACAAGACGTTCACAAATCTGAATGAGTCATATTTTTGGCCAGGAATGCGAGAATATGTCAAGATATTCGTGGACAGATGCAGAATTTGCCAGCATTCAAAGGGAAGAAGACAGAATGCAGGGTTTTATCAACCATTGCCCATACCAGAAAGGTTGTGGGATGCAATTAGGAAGGATTTCATATTGGGGTTGCCAAGAACACAAAGAGGTTTTGACTCAATCTTTGTGGTGGTGGATAGATTTTCCAAGATGGCACACTTCATTCCATGTCAGAAAACCAGTGACGCAACTCACATTGCAAATCTATTTTTCAAAGAAGTCATTCGACTTCATGGCTTACCAAGAAGCATAGTTTCGGATCAAGACACCAAGTTCATAGGGAACTTTTGGAGGACCTTATGGAAGAATCTGGGAACTAACTTGTCGTTTAGTTCAGCTTATCATCCTTAGATGGATGGACAAACAGAAGTGGTGAACAGAAGTCTGGGAGACTTGCTGAGAAGCCTGGTGACAGAACACCACAGCCAGTGGGACAATGTATTACCACAGGCAGAATTTGCTTATAACGACTCGGTTAACAGAATCACGGGGTAGATTCCATTTCAGATTGTCTATGGCATGCAGCCAAGGGGAATTTTTGAACTGGGAGATTCAGAACAGACTGCGACTAGGAGAGCTAGTGCAGAAGATTTCACAGAGGTGATGAAAGAACTTCACAGCCAGGTGAAGGAGCGATTACAGAATTCAAGTCAAGAATATAAGTGCAGAGCAGATTAGCACAGAAGACAACTTCAGTTTGAGGTTGGTGACTTGATTCTAGTACATTTGAGAAAGGAAAGGTTCCCGAGAGGAACATATAATAAGCTGAAGATGAAGAAAATCGGACCATGTAAGGTCTTGAAGAAGTTTGGGGCGAATTCTTACGAGATTGAATTACTCGATGGGATCAGAATTTCTCCGATATTCAATATCGCAGATTTGTACCCATATAAAGCTGAGGAAACAGGAACAAGAGATGAACAACCAAAGGTCCAGTGGACAAAGCAGATGCCAGTTTAAGATAATCCACAGATGGAGTGCATACTGGACAAAAGAGTGAGCAAGAAGACCAGGCGAAAGCAATACTTTGAATATTTGGTCAAGTGGAAGGGCCATCCAGTTGAAGATGCCAGCTGGGAGAATGAAGCAGAGATACAGAGGCATGGACAGACTGTGCGCGAGCTCATGGACAGGAGCCCATGAAAATTTTCAAGCGAGGGAGTATGATGCAGGAGCATCTCAAGTAAGCCAGCGTGGAGATAACGGACAGCTGGAAAAGCGCCTAGCACAAATTTTGAAATATCTTGAACCATTAATGAAACATCAAGTAGAGGCACACTTGTATAATGTAAATGGACCTTGAGATATTTTCTCTCATCCTTAGTAGATAGAAGGCATTTATGGTAATTAATGCAAGTAGATAGAATTGAATGTATATATTTGACATTTTTAGAGTGCAAGAGGGAAACGGAATATAGACACCCTCATTGTATATTGTAATATTATTATGATGAGAGCATAAATATTATAGAGGAGAGCATAGAAGAGAAGCAGAGAGCTGTGTAGCAAACTCCATGTACAGAACTTCTGAATTAACACAAGAAAGATGTGATTTAGACTCATGGTGTTCATATATTCTCTGTGTATGCATATTTGAATGTTATGCTCATGAATGTTTTCTCTTTCTGTCATGCAATTGATTTTATGCTATGTATGGATTATTTCTTGTTGAATGTTTGAAATCTGAGAGGAAAGAGGAGAGTAATGAGTTTCAATTGTTTCTCTATCTGAGCAAGAGTTCCTGCAAGGAGTGCAGTTGAATTGTCCGCAAGGAGTGCGTCGACAAGGTGTTCAGAGGTTTGTCTCTAAAAGTTCAGGTGAGATATCTTTTGTTCTCATTTCCACAAAAGTGCAATTGGCACAGGAGCCGTGCAAGGAGTGCGTAGGCCGAGTGAAGTCTCAGGGTTGTGGACCTAAGTGGAGTATAGAGAGACTACTGCTGCAAGTGTGCACAGAGTCGAAGGATTTCAACACTTGGAAGTGTTTGAAAGTCTGCCGCAAGGAGTGCATGCAAGGGTTTTCTGGAAGATTCAAAGTTGGGGAAAGCTCAGAAGGAATTAGACCTTCGAAGGAGTCAAAGGAAGGTCGAAGCCAAGTGCCTTGAAAGTTGTAAGAAGGCATAGTGACGAGGGACCGCAGGAGGATGAGTTCCACGGAGAGAAACACTTCGGTTAGTTGTGCAGAAGTTCTCAAAGAAAGAATGGACGGTCGGAATTCTCTGAAGAGAATTCGCGAAGTCTCGTGAGTCATCAAATCTCACAGAGGAACAGGGGAGATACGGAAAGTATTCCCGAAAGGTTCTAAGCTCAGGAGGAGTAGGACTGTAGATCCAAGCCACAAGGGCCGTTGGATTTACACGTGGATTTCTATATCAGGTTTTTGTATATTGAAATCCCGTAAACTTTGCAACGGGAATCACAAAATCACGAAACGCGAAGTCCCCAAAAGCTAAAAGGATTTGTGTGGGCCACAAAGGAGTCAGCAAGTGGACAGGTGGCACACTATTGATAGGGAGTCAAACCCCGTTGACCATTTCAGAGTTTCGGGAAGTGAAGTTCTAAATTCCTTGCATTAGGATTCACGATATCACGAAGTCCGAAGTCCCGACAGAGTAAAGGGGCATTGAAAGGTCAACCTTGTGAGCACGTCAGAATTTCGGAACATCGGGTTTCGGGAATCGCGGGAACAAGTTGTTGAACACCGCAGCCGTCGAAATCATGATAGGGAAAAGTTCGAAAGAGGAAGAGGAAGGGTTAGCATTGATTGTTTCCAGGTTTCGGAGATTTGAGAGACAAGCGCGTGACCAACAAATTCACGAAAGGGCGAAGTCTGATTTCCCGAAGAAAAAGGGGGAATTTCTGGAGTTGATTGTGGGTGTAGGTTTCCCGAAAGGGAAATAGAAGAGCCATTCTGAAGCTCTTCGGGCCAATGTAAAGGGAAAGATCCTATGTTGACGTGGACCTTCCGACCTGCGGGTTGTGGAGGGAGCATGTGTCACCAATTTTCATCTTCCTTCTCTTGTTTTGTTGTCTTCAAACTATCATTGTATCCTAGTCATGTCTTGTCATTTGGAGATCTTTGACTTCTAAGGATCTCATCTAATTTTTCATTTCTTTTTTCGAACTTCTTCAACTTTTCTATTGTCAATAGTAGCTCCCCTTTTGTGTGATCCAATTTTGCTTTCAATTTCTCATAATCTTATGATTGTTCCTTCAATCTATCAATGGCCTTTTCAAGCTTGTAATTCTCTTCTTCAAAACTACTCAATTCACCTTTTAGTATTATGTTTGTGTTTCTAAGCTTGCTATTTTCAGTTTCAACATGCTTCGACTTTTCAATATTCTCATCTTCCTGATCACTCTATGCATTGTCTTTGTATCCCCTAAAGGAATCAAGGTTGGTTTCTTCATTTGAATATTCTTCAGAAATGATTTCTTCTTATTTAGAACTCTTGTGATCATCATCTTGTATTTCTTGGGCTATGAAGAGGACTTCTCCTCCATCGTTATCTTCTTCATCACTCTCATCTGAGGAGATGTCATCATCCTTGGAGTAGAAGCTCTTTTTATTGTTGAGACTTCTCTTTTTATAGTAGCAGTTTTCAACAATATGTCCTATTCTACCACAGTTAAAGCATTTGAGAGGAGACTTACCTTTGTATCTTCCACTTCCCTTCTGGAACCTTCTTACAAAATTTGTTATTTGTTCATCAAGGTCGTTATCCTTGTATTTTTTCTTCTGTATGGATTTAAAGGTTGCTTCATTGTTTGGCTGGTCACTTTATGTACATGTTCTCATTTCATATGCTATAAGAGCCCCATGTAATTCATCCATTGTCATTTTGGTCAAGTCCCTAGTTTCTTCAATGGAGAAGACCTTAGCATCATACTTCAAGAGAAGTGATCTCAACACTTTTTGTACAACCAAGGATTCATTGAGCTCTTCACCTAATCCTCTGATAGCATTAACAACTTCATCAACTCTAAGAAAATAGGTTGCAATATCTTCCTTTTCATGCATCTTCAACTTTTCAAATTTTTCTCTATGTTGTTGAAGCTTGACTTGCTTAAATTTTGGATCACCTTCATAGATACTCTTGAGTTTGTCCCATACCTCTTTAGCATTGTTGCATCCCATCACTTTTCTAGCAATGGTTGGTGTCAATGCTCCTAGAATAACACATCTAGATTTTGAATTAAAACTCATAAGCTTCTTCTCATTTGGATCGGTCGGAACATTATTTGGGATTACATAGCCATTTACAATTGAGTACCAAATGTCTACTCCCAAAGTTGTTAGGTAAGTTTTCACTCTATCACTCCACTATGCATAATTTCTTCCATAAAATATTTGAATCCCATTTGAAATGTTCTCATGGTCATCCATCTCTGCTCAGGATTTTCCTTCTAGTGGTTAAATTGTTCTGAAGGCAACCTGATCTGATACCAATTGTTGATACTGAGAGGGGGGTGAATCAGTATCAAGTACAATTTAAAAAAAAAAAATCAACTTATACTTCAACTAGATTATATGTTCAATTATATCCAATGAGAAATGAACAATAGTAGAAGAGTTACACCAATACACCACAATACACCATGCACAATATATGAGAAATAACCAATAGTTATTGTTCAAGGGAAGTAATGACTTCCAAAGGTAGCTACAGCTTTCAAATATAAATGGAGGGATAAACCTCCAAAAGGAAGATACAATCCTTCAATATAAAGAGAGGGTTTACCTCTCCATCCTTGACCCTTCCTTCCAACCAAGAATATATGAGAGATAATAAAACTTTAAATTAAATCGTCACCATCAACCAACCATCACATAGACCCCGATAATGCTTCATGAGACTTATTCAACTTCTAAACTTTTTAACTTCTTAGAATAATCTGATCTTGTAGATAATATAACTCAATGTATTCTCTGAAACTTCTCCAATTTTCACTCCTTGAATCCTCCCCAAAAAAGAGTTATAGATAAAATGGTAGACCTTATTCAATTTTGGTTTATTCCGGAGAGCAAACTTTTACAGAATGCCCCACGCTCAATATTTAACATCCAATTATGAAATTCACACACAAGAAACTAAAGCCCGTACTCTTTCCAATGCAATTGGTCTCACTTCATTTGGATTCTCTATGAAGACGTTATTATTGTTGTACTTGGAACACATGTTTATGACTAGCTTCAGAACTAGTCAAAAACCCTATCTTCCACAGTGTGTATCTCCAAAATTATAGCGAATAAAGAGATAAAAATTTTACCACATGTACCTAGATATGTATTCTCAATAGCCTCCTAATTTCACCATATGAATCGTTCTAGAAACAAATTTATAGCGAAAATGGTAAGATGGTCTATAAATAACATACCTTAGAACACATCAACAAGAGACTTCATCCTCCCTTGAAATTCGCCCTTCTTTACTTCAAATTTCCTCTAAAATTCGACTTGTATCTCCTTGTTCATTAACAAACTTGTTTATATGAAATGAATGTATAATGATATGTATTTATACCCTTATGTCACCTCCTTTTAACATTAGGGCCGACATGTAGTTTATGCTTCAATTTACAATGTCGTCTTCAAAAATTCGTTTCTCCTCAACCATGAGGATCCACGTGATGTGCCACCTACCACCAGAAACAACATGATGTATACTATCCATCCATGGGTGTTGTATATACATGTGAATTTTCATTCATTTCCAAATACCTTCATCAATATTGGGGTCCAAAACCAACGACTAGGGTTGACATCAATGACAACAACCAATTTTCCAACACCTCTTTCATATTGTCACCTTGTTACTTTGATCTTGACTTTTATAGCTACTTGATCTCAGGAATTGCACACATGCATTGTTGAAGGTAGAGGTTATGGTCTAGTTATGATTTTATTGATTAAGATACTTTCATGTTGATGTCAACAAATTTTGGGGTGATTAGCATGGTATTTTGGCATTACTAGTTGTTGATGAATAGCCTACCATCATATATATATAATTTTATTTTCAACAGAAAAAAGTCGAGTAATTTTACTAGAGATTAACAAAATTACATGTGCATGATACCACAAAGGGTATTTCCATTATCCACGTAGGGTCAAAATTGAAGGACTAAATGTTCTAAGTCTCAACAATGAGGAAAAACTACACAAAATGCTTTTAGGAATTACATATACAGGGTATCCCATGCCACCCTTTCTGCAACCATGGACTATAAAATTAATAGCATATATGTTCAAAGAGAAAAAAAAACTTTATAAAATCGTGAAGAATTTCAAACATTTCATGGGTTATCACTGTAAAAGTTTCTTTCAAACATTCATCTCAGAAATAGACAAAATTCTAAAGACAAGATTCATGAAGATAAGTAGAAATGTGTCCCTATTGGGACTCTTGGATCTCCCAGTTGTCTGCTTACAAATAAAGGCCATCTTTGGATAGCCTATCAACTTCATTTTTATTTTCCCTGTAAACATGAGCAAAAGTGATGTGAGTAAAGGAATATTGCAAGTGTTTAATGTCTTGAAACAGGGGCTATAACAATAAATTTATCATCTCAACTTCTCCATTCATCCATTTGATCACAAGGAGGGAGTCCCCTAGTACTTGAAGATGAGTGATCATTTTTCAATAGGAAGGAGTAAGACCAATTTTAGTTCTATAATCTCACTTTGATTGTTTGTTGACTGGCTAGTGCCAGCTTTGAAGCTAAGGGTATGGTTTTGTGAGAGGAACATTACTCCCCCTGCTCCTCCACTCGATGGATCTCCCTGGGATGCTCCATCGAAAAAGGCCCATGGATGTTGAGTGTCAATAATCAGGTTATAATTATGTGCACACTTGTAGACCAGTGATAATTGAGGGAAAGATATGATGGTGTTCATACTTCATGACTCACACTTGAAAGGAAGTGTGTCCTCATTTTCAAATACTTTTGCATTTATAGCAATCTAGACTCCCCATGCTATAGTGAGGGGAAAGGATTTGAAGGATTTTGTCTCTTTGTCCTTGTGTTGTTTTCTTAAGTTTTATTCGATAGAGTCTCCTTGCCATTTTGATTTCATACCTATGAGACCTTCAACTTCACTCCAAAACTACTTTGTGAAGGGACAAAGGAGGAGGATATGTACATTTGTTTCTAAATATGCTTCATATAAACTATGTCTTCTCTGGCCTTCGTAGCTTCTTTTTTGAAGTAAATCTTAGGTTAGGGCTCTATTATTTAGTAGCATCTACATAAATATTTTAGCTTTGGCAAGGAATTTTCATTTCTAGAAAACTTTCCACCACTAGCACGAGAGCATATCGAATCCTTCAAAGGACAAAGTCTTGTAGCCGAGTCTAGGTTTATAGCCACCCATTTGGTTTACCAAACAGAGGAGTTCGTCCTCTTCTTCATTGATGTATACATTTCATTTTCTCATACAGTTAATGTAAGAGTTCCAAATTGTTGCATATTCCTCATTTAGGTCCAAGTCTCTCCAGGTAAGCCATTGTTGTTGAATGGATTTTAATGCTTGCCCTATTGCAATTTGATGTAGAGTATACAAACCCTTTGATCTAAGATCAAGGATGAGGGGTATGGGTAACCAATGTTGGTATTTGCTTCCAAATCAAGGGTTGAGTCCAAGCTATAATTTCTCTCCTTTTCCAACCCTCTATATTAACCAGCTCCAATTAGAGGGAAAGCCACAATGGTGGATTTCTAGATGATGGAAGAGGACTGTACTTTCTTGTTTAGGGAGCAGATATAGTCTTCAATAGATATATGGCCAATATATTTGTCCTTCAAGACTTGTTCCCAATATCCCTTTCCCTGAATCGCTCTCCTTATATTCTCTGATTTCAGGGCTTTGGAGAAAAGGAAATGATTTTTGAGGCTCTAGCCTCTTTGTTTTTTAGGAATGGTTAGGTTTCTCTAGGATACCAATGACATTCCTTTCTTCTCCTGGTATATTTCCCATATGAATCAATAATAAAGTTGGTGAATTTTGTGTAGGATCCCTTTCGACATCCAAGCCAAAGACATCAAATAGGAAAGAATGTCCTCAAGGACAAATTTTACAAGAATAAGACAACCACCATGATATAACCATCTATTGCACCAAGTGTTTAGTTTTCTTTCAATCTTGGCTATGAGCCATTGGCAATATCCTTTAGGTATATTCTTTTCTTTAAGTGGAACCCAAATACTTAAGATAGGCCTTGAAGGATAAGGTTACGAAGGTGAAATTTTGGGTTATGCAGTGCTTTTCATGTTCAGAGAAACCCTGACTTATTACCATAGACATGGAGGAGTTTATTATCGATTCAATGGCTATGAAAAATAAGTCTAGGATTTCTTTGAGTTTATCCACCATACATTTTGATCCATCATAGAAGATGAGGATGTCATACAAAAAAAGTAAATGTGAAAGAGCCATTTGTTGTAGCTACCTTGAGAGCCCTGCTTAATCCTTCTGTGACTAGGAGGAAGAGGCTACGAGAGAGAGGAAATCTCTGGAAAATTCCTTCTTCAGAGTTCAAGAAAGGTGAGGTTGATCCATTGATTAATATTGCGAAGGTCATAGAGCATATGTAATCCATAACATAGGAAAGAAAGTGTAGATTGAATCCTAGATGGATTAGAATGAGTCAAAGGAAAATCCAACAGACTATGTTGAAGGCCTTGGATAAGTCAACTTTGACTATCATGTCCTTCAAATTTTTTGTTTTCACTATGTGTAACGCTTCCCGGGCAACACTAATTACCTCATGTATTTGGAACCCTTAAAGGAAGATAAATTTCTCTAGAGAGATCTGCTTAGATAGAGTTTCTTTGATCCTAAGAGATGTGGTTTTGGGGATGATCTTAGATACTATTGCAGGGTGAAATTGGTTGAAAGTTATCAAAACTTGTGGGATTGTTCGTCTTTGGGATAAGCACAATTAACGTGGTGTTAAAGGCATTTAGGGCCTTCCATGAAAGTCAAGTTTCTTCCACTACCCCGTATAAATCTACGTCAATGAACTCATAGCAATTGATAAAGAATTGTATGGGTAGCCCATCTAGACTTGGGTTCTTAATTTTTCAAGGGTTCTGAGCAATTCCTCTTTCCTTATGTTTTCCATGAGATGTTCGTTATCTTATAGATCAACAAATCTAGAAAAGAAATTGGATATTTTAAGAATGCCATCGATTGTGGCTTTGTTGTCTTCTTTAAAAATATTTTGGAAGTGGGAGACCCTTCCAATGCAATGTCACTAAAATTTTCAGCCCAAGACCCATCCCCTATGTCAATTTTACTGATAGAGTTAGAATATTTTCCTACAATTTGTGTAATAATGGGATAAGTTCATTTTTTCATCATCGACCTCTAGCCATATTGATCTACTTTTTAGGTGTCATTCCTTTTCTTTATCTATCAACAACTTTCTTCATTTATTTTCCAATTGGTAGAGCTCCTCTTTCTGTGTATTTGAAAGAAATATGAATCCTTATAAAGAAAGTTTGGAGGAGATCGATTCATCTACCTATTAGACGATCTTTTCATATGTTTCCCATTTGTATTTAGACCATTTGATAGCCAATTGTTTATCCATACACAGGTTTGAATGGAGTTGAATGGATTTAAATTCTTGAAGCAAGTTGTTGAAAGGGACCCATGCATTCTTGATAACTTGGATAATATCCTCATTTTTTATCCATTATGGGTTTAATTTGAATGGTCTAGGGGGATTTCCCATAATCGAGACCACTTCCAACAAAATTGGGTTATGTTCAGAGTCCCCTCTTGATGACACCCATTGTCTTATTTTGAGTGAGTCTTCTAGAACATCTTTTGAAACCAAGAATCTGTCAATCCATTTGGCTATTTGAGCCTCCCCTATGCTTTTGTTAGTCCATGTGGGGGTAAGCTTGGCAGGATTAATTTCAAACATACTAAGTTGCTCCAAAATTCTAATAAATGAAATTGATAGAGTACCTCGTTGGGTTATTGGCCCCTATATCTTAGAGGTGCCTATAGTAAAATTTAAATTTTCTCCCGAAATTATCATCCTTTGTCAAAACCATAATTTTGAAAAAAGACATTTCCAATACTCCTGTCAGTTTGCATAGGGCCCATAGATATCCAGATAGTTGAAAACTTTCCCCTAATGAACAGAAACAAAGTAGACAAGAAGTCTTGAATCAAAATCCCATGAATTAGTGAAGGAAAAATCATTTGTCTTCCACCCTATAACCAACTCTCCTAAATGACCTAGAGCATCCACAAAGCTAAACTCCTATCATTTAAATATCTTAGAGAGTTCATGAACAATGTTTCCTCTGTTTGTTTTTCATGATTTCTTGCAAGAGTATAACATCTAGATTATGAGTGTTAATTAACCTCCTCGGGGCCAATTTATTGAAGGGATTGTCCATCCCTCTACAGTTCAAGGAGAGCAAGATTGATTTGAACATGCCTTAGGGGTAGATTCTCTAAAGGCTCTGAGTATATATTGTTGTCTACTGCATTTCACCTCCAAATTTTCTCGCTTTTAGGTTATGGATAAATAAGATTCCATGCCTCTTTGTCCAGGGTTTTTTTTTTCTTGTAGATGTCCTAGGCCAACTTTAGAATATCCATTGCAAATCCCCAAATCCTTTTTGTGACGTCTCGGGTTGTATTTTAAGCCCTCAGAGGAGGTGGATTCTTCCATGGATTCCTTTGTAGGAGGGTCTATCAAGGGTAGGGGTATGAGATAAAGGGGTTATCTCAGCCTGTCTAGAGGGATTAAAGAATAAGGATGGGGCTTTGCGAACCCTAATAGGATGGATAGAAAATATTCATAAACAACTTTGTTCTCATCCTCTATGTTAACCTCCCAAGAGACAAAATTTTAATGTACCAAAGGAATCTATAGGAGAAGAGGGGGGGGGAGTCTTACCTGGTGTAGAAGAGCTCTCCTTTTTTAGTTGAGGGGACTTTTGGTAAGATGATTATTTTTTTATTCCTATCCTTTTTGTTGGAGTCTGGGACTGGTGGGTTTTCCTATTGGGTATGTGTTATATTCTTTGCATGTGTGTGTGTGGGTGCGTCAAATTCGACAACTGCGTTTTCCAATCTCTGTATATATTGTATGGTGAATGGTGAAATTAAATATAATGAATATAAGAAAGGTTTTCCCCGGTTGAGGGTTTCCGATATAAATCTTTGTGTACTATGTGAATGAGCCATTGATTAATTTGTGTTTTGCTTAAGAATCTATATGCATTTCTTTACTTCGTAGGTTTTAAAATTTCATGTGGTATCAGAGCTTTTTTTTGGCTTCAAAGGGATGCCCTTGTTGCTGAGGGTTTGGCTCGGTCTTGATAGGTCAAGTTTATCTTGGGTCTGTGATAAACCTGGGCTTAGTGGGAGCTTTTGTAGTGTTGATTTGAGTGTAGAAAGAGGAATGGCGAGCTCTTATAGAATCAAGATAGAGAAGTTCAACGGTAAAAAATTTGAGCTATGGAAGCTCAATATGGAGGACCTTCTTGTAGACAAAGAACAATGGATCGTTGTGGATCCTAGTACACATCCTACGTGTAAACCATCTACTAACACACAGGATACTAGTACATAACCTACTAGTACACCACCTACTGGTATGTCAAGGGAAGAATGGAAGAAGTTGGACAGAAGAGAAAGGAGTACTATTCGACTCTGCCTTGTAGATTCGGTGTTGTTGAATGCCTTGGGAGAATCTACAGCCAAGGAACTATGGGATAAGTTGGGGAATTTGTATAATCAAAGTCCATGGTAAACAAGTGTATTACTTTGTTATGTTATTTGCCAAACTCTTGGGATAATCTAGTTGTAGAAATAGGTACCACTCAATATACATTGAAGTATGAGGATGTAGTTGCATCCTTGTTATCTGAAGAGATGAGGTAGAAAAGCGTGGATGGTCATAACACATATGCTTTATTTGTAAGAGGTTGTACCCAAGACAAGAATCCTGGTAAGTCTTCGGGGGGGAGACCTAAATCTACAAGTATATCTAAGTCTCCAGGAAAATATTTGAGGAAATGTTGGAAGCGTGGTAAAACAGGGAATTATAAGAAAGATTGCAAGTCTAAAAAGGTTGATAAACCAAAGGGGCTTGATAGTACCTCTTCCACAGAGGCGAAAACCTCCTTCTTCGTGAAAACCTCCACTGAAGAAGGAGGTGATGTTTACCTGGGATCTACAGGTACACATGCATATTGTGATGTATAGTTGATCGACTCAGGTGCGTCATACCATATGACTCCTCACAGGGAGTGGTTCTTTGAATATGAAAAATACGATGGTGGTGATGTATTCCTAGGAGATGACTCGACAGCCAAAATCATGGGACGTAGAAGGGTTAAGTTGCTGCTAAAATATGGAAGGATTAGAACTCTTCCTGGGGTTCTACACATTCCAAAACTATCCAAGAGCCTAATATATGTAAGCAAGTTGGACGATGTAGGAATGGATATTGTATTTGGAAAGGGCACTTGAAAGATGGTATGAGGAGCAATGGTGTTGATGAGGGGAGTTTGATGTGGAAATATGTACAAGTTGTTTAGAAGCACGTATACTAATGGGTGCAACAATTTTGTTGTCCTGAAGCAGAGAAATGAAGGACACAAGACCAATATTGTCCCAGAAAAGAAGACCATGTTGTGGCATCAAAGACTGGGGCATATTGGAGAAACGGGCCTTTGAACACTACATGGTAAAGGTATGGTTGAAGGTATGTCTAATTGCACTCTGGATTTTGATTTCTGTGAACATTGCATATATGGTAAACAAAATCGAATAAGATTCCCATCTGGTGCTACAAGAGCAAAGGGGATCTTAGAGTTGATACACAATGATGTGTTTGGACCTGTTCATGTTCCATCCCTAGGTAAATTTGTGTATTATGTTTCATTCATAGATGATTTCTCAAGTAACACATGGATTTATTTTCTTAGAAATAAATCTAAGGTATTTGATAAATTTAAAGAGTTTAAGGCCCTGGTAGAAAATCAGACAAAAAAGAAAATAAAGGTTTTGAGAACAAATAATGGTGGAGAATTCTGTGGAAATGAATTCGAAGAATTCTGTAAGAAGTGTGGTATA
>ML793541.1:268774-280941 GCA_009831015.1 Picea engelmannii
GCTTTCAATATATCAAACTTGTGTTTCAAGTTTTATTCATATCATTTTGCAGTCGATTATAGACTACTTTAGCTATCGTAATCTATTGCAGGTTGATGTGACTTGATTAATGTGTTATCCATGTCTGATCTCTTCTATTATTTCAGCAATTATTTTCTTCAGTTAATGAATCACAGATTTCTCTTCTTCGTTAATTGGATCATTTTATACAAATCCTTGCACGTAGATTTATCTAAATGTTATGATTTGTAAATTATAAGATTGTTGTAACTTTGATGTCTTGTTTGTTCTGTTATCGATATTCAAAAGAGCACTGCTGCTTACTGTTACTAGAGGCTTGCAGAGGATTGATGCGGGTTTCCTCCCATCGAACAGCTGAACTGGATTCTTTACACATGACAAATTGGAAAGCGTTATTACAGGTTAGCTTATTAGCATAATTTAATTAGTTTAGATAGATATATATTAGTTTAGATTTGTAGTTAGAGTTATTAGTTTAGTTGCTTAGTTTAGATAGTTTTCAGTTTATTTCTTTTTCATAAAATTATAAAAATCAAAAAACATTAGTTTCGTTGTCTTAGGACAGATTACCAATGAGTTTTGCAGGTTTTCATTTAAATCTGTAACTTGTAAATATTGTACATTTGTGATGAAKATTTAATTMTGTTAGTAGTTAGATATTTAATTTGTAGAGTTATCATAATATTAGATAGTAGATTGTATATATAATAGTTTAGATTTGTTTATTAGTTTGTTTTAATTGTTATCTTTAGTTAGATTAGTTAATTTAGAGTAGTTTTCGTTTTGTTTTCTTAGGACTTAGATCGGCTAACGGAGCCGCTAAACCCGTCAGGGTGGGTTATCCCAAACGGCTTGGGTTATTTAGACAACCCCGGACCGGATCCACTCTCCCAGTTGACGGACGGTCAATTTCGCCCGTCAAAAAATGGCGCTAGAAGGAGGGCCTGAAGTTAATTAATGGCACGAGGCGGTCGTAAGACTCCTCCACCACCTAATCACTCACCTATAGTGACAAGAAGTCATTCAAATGATAACATCCCCCCTCAAACAGCAACCACATCAACCGAGGATCCACGGGTCACAGTTGAACCAGTAACCCCAAACCCTACAGGTGGTGACATACAAGAGATTGTCCGTCAATCTCTTATAAGAACACATAGTGCCTTAGCCCATTTGAGGCAACCAAATCGACCATTGGACCAACCTTTAGACTTCTCTGATATCAGAGAACAACTCGGAGGCACTAACCTCACTGTGAACCCTACAGATCCAATCATCACTCCTGCTGCAGGAGGATCTGGAGTACCTCCTTCACCACCTCCATCATCTCCTTCCTCTTCTGGAGGAGATTCTTCTGACAAAGGCAGTTCCCCTTCTCATCCTTCCACACCCACTACACCAATGTCCAACCAGAACAATCCTGCTAGACCTTGGCTTGACTAGGATGTCGTAGTTGTACCTGGAGCTCAGCATCCCTTACCTAAACATCTAGAGAAATGGCTTCCCAAGTTTGACCCTGATTCCAAACAGATCGCCGAAGATCACATTAAAAAGTTTATGTTAGCCATAAGACTCCGCAATGTCGAACATGAAGATGTAGTATGTAGGTTGTTCCCCTATACTTTCGAGGGCAATGCATCTACATGGTACTTTTCCCAGCAACCCCATACCATCGTGTCTTGGGAAAAGTTTGAGTCATGCTTTTTGGAAAAGTTCAGAGATGGTAAGCCTCCGGAAGTCCTAGTCATGGACCTGTCTAACTTAAGAATGAACCCAAAAGAAAAAGTTAAAGACTTTAATCAAAGATTCTTAACACTTAAGAGCCGAATCCCTGCGGATTCCATGCCTGCCAAGAATCTCATAATAGCATACTACAATAAAGATTTGCATCAAAGTATAGCTATTTGAGTTAAACGATCTAAGAAAGCCACATCGTTAGAAGCCTTCGAGGAGGCCAGCCAGATTGAAAAAAACATACTTAGTCTTAAAGACTCTACTAGCAACGAAATAGAGACTAGTCCTTCTTCCAAAAAGAAGATCGAAATCCTCCCTAGACCTACTCAAAGTAAACCACAACCTGAAAGCTCGGATTTAGAAAACTTAACTAAAGTTGTTCAAAAATTGTCAAATCAAGTTATAGACTTAAAGAGGACGACCGAAGAAGCTTCTTCGAGCAAAGGGCCTTACAAACCCCCGTTCCGGAAGCCTTTCCCGACCAACCAACCTAATCCAACCACCGAGGGCCTTAATCTAGAAAGTCTGCAATGCGCCCTTCAAACGATTCTAGAAGCCCAAGATAACTTGATGCCTCCTGAGATTCCTGAGGAGGTAGTTGAACAAGAGACAGTTCAAGAAGAGGAGTCTTCTCCAAATATTTTTGGACACTTCTCAGATAGCATCTTTCAAGCTAACTTCGAGATGGTTCATCCTTATAATACTAGGAGTAAGACTGCAAACAAACCTTCTTTTGAAAACACTACAACTTCGCCTCCAAAGCCATATAAACAAGTTGAGACTAAACAGAGTAATGTAAACCCCAACTTAGATTATTATATAGTTGAAGATCTTAAAAAGTTAAGGGCTAACATTTATGTGTATGAGTTATTGAAATTTCCATTTCTGCTACAAAAACTGTTACAGAATATCTCAGAGAATGGCAAAAATGGTAATTCAAGTAGTAACAAGGTTGTGCAGAACAAAGTGCCTCAGAAGACTTCCACTAAAAATAATCCTGATCCTCAAGATAAAGGAAGCCTTCCTGTAAATAATGTAAATAATGTAGATAAAGTAGTTTTATAAACTGCGAGTAAAAATCCACAAACTACCACCCTTAGCACTCGCAAAAATGTACCTCCATTTTTGTTAACATTCGAAATCTTTAATAGAAACATGCACAATTGTATGGTAGACTCAGGAGCGTCATCCAAAGTGATGTCGTGGTCTGTATGCCAGAATATTAACGCCGAAGTTGAACCATCCACCTTAAAAATCATACAACTTGATCGAACCAATGTTAAAGTTATAGGCGAACTAAAGAATGTGCTTATAAGATTATCATCTAACCCCAAGGTTCATCAAGTTATTGATATTATCGTTGTGGATATTCCAGAAGTGTATGGTCTATTTTTAAGCAGGGACTGGTCGAAGCAGCTACACGGTTATTTCGCGACAGATTGGTCTCATCTATGGCTTCCAGACAACGGCAAGCCTAACAAGATCAAGGTAAATTGTAAACACTACCTTAAGTTCACGGTCACAGATTTGAACGATCCTAATGAACCATTTACACCTTCTGCCGATTCACCCGAAGTACAAGGGATGGACACCTTTTTCGGAAATTTCATGGCCGAGGCTTCAGCTATCACCAATCCAGAATAGCAGTCCGAGATTGTAGCATACATACAGCCAACATCTTCTACACAATGATCTCATACACCCGATGGAAATCAAATTTGGTCTCTTTATTTTGATGGGTCAAAGTCCAAAGAAAGAGCTGGAGCAGGCTGCGTTATTATCGATCCGACAGGTAACAAAACATTGATTGCATGTAGGCTAGAATTTGAATGTACTAATAACACTGTAGAATATGAGGCTTTACTGCAAGGTCTCAGAAAAGCTTTAGATATGAACATTCAAAACTTGGTTGTCTTTGGCGACTCCGAAATAGTGGTTAGACAGGTAAGAGATTCTATCCACTGTCTTTCTCCGCATCTTAAAAGCTACCAATCCGAGGTATGGAATTTAATGAGTAAATTTGTTGCTTTCAATATAAATTATATTCCTAGATTGAATAACTCTGAAGTAGATCTATTAGCT
This sequence comes from Picea engelmannii, assembly GCA_009831015.1. Taxonomy (NCBI): domain Eukaryota; kingdom Viridiplantae; phylum Streptophyta; class Pinopsida; order Pinales; family Pinaceae; genus Picea; species Picea engelmannii. The sequence continues at coordinate 272,612 of ML793541.1, forward strand.
AACCTAGCTTCCAAACTCTTTCCTGCAGAAGGCTTGTCCCCAGATGCATTCTCCATCGAACTATTGTTTCGACCGTCCGTTCCCGACAACATCACGAACTGGAGAGTCTTTGACGACGATCAGCAAATTATTAACTTTATGCATATGGAAGAAACTTTTCAAGGCACGGTCATAGACGAACGCATGCACGATGACAATTTGCGCGATTTCACAGTAATACCGGATCCAAGAACTCCTGAATCTTCATCAGACATGGTAAACTCGATCCGTAAATCTGTATTTAGAATAGAGAAGTTTTATGATCTTCAAGAGAAATTTAAAAAAACGGTCAACTGTAAAACCAATAGTTCTCATTATCATATGAAAAAGTAAACTTAGGAACTAAGGACAATCCGCAATACATTAATCTAGGGGTAGGATGTTCTGAACAAGAAAAAGTTGCATTTATTAAATTGTTTAAAGAATTTAAAGATGTCTTTGCATGGACGTATGATGACCTTAAAACTTTCGACCCCAACATCATACAACATGTCATCCCTATGAAACCCCGAACCTTGCCCTTCCAACAGAAATTAAGAAAAATGCACCCTAAGCTTGAACTGACTATTAAAAAAGAATTGAATAAGCTCCTAAATGCTAAGATAATTTTTCCAATTAGGCACACTCAATGGGTTTCTAACCTTGTTCCTGTCTGGAAGAAAAGTGGGGAAATCCGACTCTGCGTCGATTTCTGAAACCTTAATAGAGCGTCTGATAAAGACAACTATCCTGTCCCACCCATGGAACGGATCCTTCAACAGGTATCTGGTTCTGAGAGGCTATCCTTACTGGATGGTTTCTCAGGGTACAACCAAGTCCTAATGTGTCCTCCATACCAACTTAAAACTACCTTCCGTACTCCATGGGGCACCTACGCTTATCGAAAAATGCCCTTTGGATTGATTAATGCCAGTGCAACTTTCCAGAGAGCGATGGACATCGCTTTCTGAGGCTTAATCAATCAGTCCATCGTAGTTTACTTAGATGATGTGACTGTATTTTCTAAAAACAAAAACAATCATCTAGCTCATTTATGAGCCGTTCTACAGCGATGTCGTAAATAGGGCATCTCCTTGAATCCTAAAAAATCCATTTTTGCAGTAGAACAAGGTAAACTCTTGGGATTTATTATGTCAAGCGAAAGGATGGTTATCGACCCCAAAAGAACTCAAGTCATCGTGAAGCTTCCCCCTCCTACATCCAAAAAATCTACGCAGTCTTTCTTAGGCCAGATTAACTTCATGAGGAGATTCGTCCCCAGTTTCTCCGAAATGGTCAGACCTTTACAAAATCTAATTAAGAAAGACACCCAATATCACTGGGAACCCCTAGAAAATAAAGCTTTTAATGCAATAAAGAAGGCCATAATAGACGCTTTGTCTCTCATGAGCCCCGACTTTTCTCAAGACTTTACACTCTACACTTTTGCTTCTGACCGTTCCTATGCTGTCGTCCTAACTCAAAAGAACGTCGAGAACAACGAAGTACCCATTGCCTTTATGAGATCTACTTTCAAAGGTGCTGAACTTAATTACCCAGCGGTAGATCGACAAGCCTACGTTGTTTTCAAAGCAGTCAAGCATTTCCGGTCCTATCTTTTGAAGTCAAGGACGAAAGTCATTGTCCCTTATCCAGCCGTCAGGAACCTGTTAGTGCAGAAGGAACTAGGAGAAAAGAGGGATAACTGGGTTACCTCCTTGCAGGAGTACGACTTAGAAATTACCCCAGCTCAAATAGTGAGAGGCCAAGGGTTGTGCAAGTTAGTTGTTGATTCAGCAGTAGGACAGCAAGAAGAAAGTGATACGTCAAACCTAGGACAACATGATCAAAACTCAATCTATTGCGCACAAAACCCTGTCAGTCCTTGGTATGACGATATAAAATTATGTCTTGAACACGGGTCAGCCCCCCATCACCTAGATCTGACTAAAAGAAGAGATTTGAGATTAAAGTCTGCCTCCTTTCATTTGGTTAATGGTACCCTGTCTCATCAAAGTTTTGATGGCGTACTGATGCGTTGTCTTCAGAAAGACAAAGCAGAAAAAGTCTTACTAGAGTTGCATGCAGGAGAAGCTGGTGGTCATTTTGGTGGTGACACCACTACCCATAAGGTTTTAAGAGTTGTTTATTACTGGCCCACGCTCTTTAGAGATGCCCATGCCTTGTGTCGTAAGTGTATCATTTGTCAGAAAGCATCAGGGCGGTTACAAAAACCAGCCTTTCCTTTGCAACCCGTTTCAGTTGACTCTCCTTTTCAGCAGTGGGGCCTTGATATCATAGGTCTGATCAACCCCCCGTCCTCAAAATAGCATAAGTTCATCATAACAGCCACAGATTATTTTACCCGGTGGTCTGAAGCTGTCGCGTTAAGAACTATCAACACCAGTCAGGTAGTTGCCTTTCTAAATTTGAATATTATTACTCGTTTTGGTATTCCCGACTGTTTAGTATTCGATAACGCTTCTTACTTTTCCTCTCTTGAGATGAGTGAGTTCACTTTAGAAAAAGGAATTAAGTTGAAGTATTATGCTAGCTATTACCCTCAGGGAAACGGATTGGCAAAATCAACAAATAAGAACTTGATTAAAATCATCAAGAGAACAGTGGCCGAAAATCACAAAAATTGGCACAATGCATTGTTAAACGCACTTTGGGCTGATAGGGTAACACCAAAAGCTGTTGTAGGTAACTCCCCCTTTTTTCTCGTTTATGGCAGAGAAGCAATTATGCCACCACACATTCTTCTTCCTTCACTACAGTTATCACAGAAAATTCAAGAAGAAGATTGTCCCCCTTTGGAAAACAGAATCAACGCTTTGATGAAGTTAGAAGAGGTAAGAGCCCAAGCTAAGCATAAGTTAGATCAGCATCAACTATTGGTTAAAAGCTGGTTCGATTCTAACTCTGCTTCTGATAGGAACTTCGAAGTAGGTGACCTCGTCTTGAAATGGGATAAACCGCATGAGGGAAAGGGAGAGCACACAAAATTTCAAAACTTATGGCTTGGACCATTTTTAACTACAGAGAAGTTGGGTCCTAGTTCTTTCCGATTGCAGAATCTAGAGGGGCAGCCTAACACCTATCCGGTGAATGGACACGCCCTGAAAAGATACTTTGTTTAATGACGACCCTTGTATATTATGTACATATTTTGCTTGGCTTTCTTTTTCTTTCACTTTTTTTTTTTTTATTTCTCCTTTGAGTTTGTCAGCTTGTGCTTTTGGAAATACACATACCTGTATACTGAGCTATTCGGACAAAGAAAAAAAAAATTCCTTCGCTGAAATAAATGCTAAGAAAATTGTATAAACATCAATTGTATACTTCTGAAATTTACATCTGTGATTGGAAAAAGTTTGTTGTTTGAAAGAAGTTAACTGATTTCAATCTCTAACATAATCTCGTTGCGATCATCCATTATCTTTTTACGTTGTCCCTGTTCCTTAAAGGAACGACTCAGAAGATGTCTCCCTGCCTTCGAAGGTTGGTTTTGTAAATAAATCATCTCTGGATGTTAATGAAGGACAGTTCTAAAAAATTCTGCTGAGGTCTGAAAAAATATATTAAAATATCATAATTTTTAGCGTCACCCCGCTCAACTATATATCTTTGAAAAACAAAATAAATCATTAATAGAGCTCTGGGAAGTGCTTGTAAACCCGTCGGGATGCTGAACAGGTCTGCTGGAAGCGGGTAAATGCATGCATGGCGCTAAGACAACTTCGTCGGGGTACTGAACAGGCCCGCTGGCAGCGAAGCAATGTTGGGTAAATGAAAATTTGCAAATAAGAAACCTCTTAACCTTAAAATGTCCTTTATTCTGATCTGGAACTTCTTGGCAGGATACGGATATCAGAGTGGGTTAAATGGAAACCTTGTCGAGGCTATGGACACCTGCTGGCAACAGTGGCTCTGTCAACAGTATTGGAGATTTTATCTTTAATATCGCAACTCGCTTGTATTAATACTGCTATCAGCTTTCATCCTTTAAACACTGCTGGAATATTTGGTTAATGATGATGTTTACACGATTTTCTGGTTGTTGTTTTGAGTTAGAATTTTTCTCGTTATCCTAATCTGAGTTTGTTCTTTCTGGCAGAGATAACTGCTTCTACCAGTGTGTCTCCATTGTTGGCAGCCAATTCACATTTTTATTCTGTCCTTATAAGCTGCCTACACCACTGTTTTGCTAACTTTGATTTTCGTCGCAATCCTTGAATAAAATGACACTTTTATTTTTTGCGCTATTTGCACACTTACCTTTCTTCTTGTTTTCACGACTGCAAGCGTGAAAAATTGGTTTTTGAAGTCACATTAAAATCGTCACTGAATTTTTGTAATCGTTCTTGACGATATGCCCATTTCGCTTCCAATTTACTTATCACTATGCATTTGACAAGACTCCAATGTCCTTATTCATGTGTATTTTTATTTGTTAAATATGACTTCGTTTTACAAGATTGGGGTGATATTCTTTTAATCGAGTTTTGTGATGCATTGGTGGTTGGATTTGTATGTTCTTTCATCGATTCACTTGGCACATTGGTTACATAAAAATGCATTGGTGTTATGGTTAAACCCTTGGTATAAATCGTTTCATACAACACTTGGTATTGGTTTCGATTCATTTGTTTGATTTTAAAACTATAGTATAACCTTTTCTCGTGTGAATGATTAATCCACTAACCATTGATTTCATTGGTTGATTGAATGGCATAATTGTTAACACATATGCATAGTCATTTGAATAGTTATAAGCACCAGCGGTTGTACTGTGGATATGACTGTTGTGCATGTGCCAAAATAGCTCCACCACCTTCGCACGATATGTCATTAATGTCTTTCCCCCTATCCATGTTTTCACCTCTGCTAGTTTCGAGTAAGCCTGTGAGCGTTCTGCCCTTGTGTGTGCTGTGATTCAAACCCTGGCTCGTTCACATCGCTCACCATGTGCTCTTGTTTATGGCACCGGTGGTGCAAATAGAGCCGAACGGTAGTCAAGCTCTGCTATTGTTCGATAACGCCCGTAAGGATTTAGAGGATAATGGATGGCTTACATTTGTACAGAGATTCGAGGGTTTCAATCTGTTTGTTGCACAGCAATTCGCCCTTACCTTTGATGGGTGTAGGGCTAAAGTAGGCGACATTCAGCTTGAGTTGAATAAAGAGTTCATAAGCTCTGCCATAGGATTGGCAGCCACAGGCCAGCGATGGTTTAAGAACTCCAAAGTCGACGAAGTGCCATGGCCTTTGCTATTTGTATCACGAAAAGTCACATCCTGTGACAAAGGTATGCCTATTTCCACCCTTAAACCCAGGTGGCATGATCTTTTGATAATGGTTAAACAATTTGTGACCTGTGAGGGTCAGTATGGATTGGTTTTTCTTTATCACCTTCGATTGTTAATGAATTTCATGGGCTATCCATTGAACATGCCATTTTACTTCCTGCGTAGTCTTTACAAAATGGCTAAGAGGTTTAAAAGCGAGAAGGTCGATAGCAGCTTGTTTCACCATGGCTTGATTAGACTTAGCGTTGTTCACCATTTGAACCTCCGCGGCGATAATTGGCAAGCTTTTCTCTCTCGAAATGGCTTTGTCGATTCAGAATCTATCCAAATCGACAAGTCTGTGGTCAACGAGACTAAGGTCGGGCCACCCGTGCCTTTCCATGCCCTTCTACCCTCTCCCAAACCCTCGGTCAGCCCTGACATCGACCTACCTGACATCATAACAGACAAGGATGAGGCTGGCAAGAAGCCTGCAAATAAGAAGGTCAAGGGTAACCCTACTGTCAACAGCAAGGGTAAAACGAATGCTCAATTGATATTGAGACTTGCCCAGAATAAACCTAAGCCAAACCTCGACCAAAAGCCCATAGTCCTCAGCGAAGACTCAGACTCTGATATCGAGCACTTCCTAGCTAGTGAGTACCCTTATTCCCAAGGCCTGTGCTCCGAGCCACCCTATGACTATGTTTCTAATTTTCCCCCATGCCTAAAGAATAATCCTAATTACCCAGGAATCAAGTTGCAAAATGAAACCCTCGGTGATTTAAGAAAACCCTCAACTGTTATGTCGAAGCCCGAATAGACATCATACAGCCAATGCAATGTGTGGCTTGAGCGCTACTATAACGACATTCCCTTGTTACAGTCAAAGATCAAATCATTGGAAAACCAAGTTACAGTGTTGTCAAGAGAAAGGGACAAACTTCAAGCTAATGACAAGAAGCAGAAAACCACTAGTTCGATTGTGTTTAGTAATGTCGAGTCGGTGACAGCCTTCGTCAATTCCAAATTATCATGACCAAGTGGTCTGCTGATTATCCAGGTATGAATTTCAATATCAAATTTGTTTTATGAATTGCTCGGGTTAATATATGAATTGGTTTTTGAGTTTCGATCAGCTCTGTTTATTATTCGAAATGATTTTTGTCACGGTTTGATTACCAAAAGCGGTTATGTTGTGGATCCTGTACAGTAGATTCATTTCACTAAAATCAAATGTGGTTATGATTTGGATATGCGATTTGGTCGTGCCCAGTTTAGCAATTGATTGGTTTTCATTGGGTTTGATTCATTTTGAATAATTCTGTTAGTTTGAATTAATATGATAAATGAGGTTTGTTTTCGTTTAGATTTTGATTGCATATGACCTGTATAAGAGATTTTTTTTACTAAAATCAGAGCACAACTATGTTTTGATTTGGTATGATTTCGTTGTGGTTGGATTCTATCGGCTCTGATTTAATTCTTATGGTTTGATTTCGGAACGATTTCATGGGCTTGAATTGGTATGATCTTTTAAATGTGTTATGCGTCATTATTAATGATTGGTTTAATAAATATGATGTAATCTTTTAAATCAGGAAAACAACTCTGTTCGACTTCGATTTGGCAAAAATGACTATGTTTTGTATTCAATTGATATTCTCATTTGGCCTGTGTCGAAGATCTGTTTGCTAAGATCGTAGAGTTGTGTTCACTCATAACGATTTTGTCAGTCTCAAACCGTTTCGATTCGTTCCCGTTTGATTGGATCTGCAAGTGATCACTGTGTGCCACGATTAGCATGATCGATTGTATATATTTAATATAGTTATATCATGTTGATTTCGTTTGGATACGACAGTGATCTTGCTGATGGCTGAAGCGATTATTTGTGTTGATTTCAATTGGTTATGAAAACGATTTCATTGCTGTCAAGTTATCCAATACGATAATGTTGACCCGAATTGGTGATAACGAATTAAACAGAGTGTATCTATCTCTGTTATCATTTGGTTGAATGCGATTTAATTTGTTCAATTTGCATACAAGTGTCGATTTGAATGATGCTTTTAGCAATCTAATACTTTTAAATTGTTTGAATATATTTTTTAAGATTCAAATTGATTTTTAATACGATTCTGTGTTCAATTTAGACCAGCTACAGAATCGCAAGATTATGTAGCTAGTCTTTAAAATTAGATTTTTATCAATTCTATCTACAAAATATCCTCTAATATTGTCTATTCTTGTCCTTGTTCAGGTACATACGAATTGTGATCGTCAGTTTGGGCATGTTGTGACAATATAGGAGATATTTGTGTTGTTAGTTTGAGTTAGAAATAGAAACTTGGGATATTTTCCCGGATTTGTGTAAACGGTTTTGATAACTTCCACAGGGATGTTTTACCCTGTGGGAGGTCTTTAAATACTTATAATTTTTTGTAATAAACTCATCATCCTCACTGTGGGAGAACCAGACTATGGATTTGTGATACAGACTGAGATGAAAGTTGATGTCTTGTAACGGCTTTCGCTTTCAATATATCAAGCTTTTGTTTCAAGTTTTATTCATATCATTTTGCAGTCGATTATAGACTACTTTGGCTATCATAATCTATTGCAGGTTGATGTGACTTGATTAATGTGTTATCCATGTCTGATCTCTTCTATTATTTAAAAATACAACAATTATTTGCTTCAGTTAATGAATCACAGATTTCTCTTCTTCGTTAATTAGATCATTTTATACAAATCCTTGCACGCAGATTTATCTAAATGTTATGATTTGTAAATTATAAGATTGTTGTAACTTTGATGTCTTGTTTGTTTTGTTATCGATATTCAAAAGAGAACTGCTGCTTACTGTTACTAGAGGCTTGCAGAGGATTGATGCGGGTTTCCTCCCATCGAACAGCTGAACTGGATTCTTTACACAGGACAAATTGGAAAGCGTTATTACAGGTTAGCTTATTAGCATAATTTAATTAGTTTAGATAGATATATATTAGTTTAGATTTG
>ML793541.1:323923-334629 GCA_009831015.1 Picea engelmannii
TGGAAAACAAAGGAAGTTGGTGCTTCCAATGAATGTAATTCTTCAAGACATATAAGATAAAGCATTCCATGGTTTTCTCCCAATTTGGGTTTCCACGTAAAACACTGGTGTACTATGTATGTGTGTGATTGCTCATTTATTATTGATCATTATTGGATAATAATTCTACATTGATATAACACTTGGATTATTTGGAGAAAAAGGATTATAATTACGCTATTATTGATTCACCCCGCCTCTCAGAAATCCAACATTTATTGGTGCTATTAATCCTTCGTCTTCCGCAGGGAAAGTCTTTATCTTAACAACCAAAAACTATTTTACTAAATGGACTGAAGTTGTCCCGCTTAAACATTCACAGGATGAGCAGGTGATTTCTTTCCTTGAAAATAACATATTTTCCATAATTGGTCTTCCTTTGGAAATTATTACAGACAATGGTCCTGCTTTTATTTCTGCTAAGATGACCCAATTTTTTGCTAAGTTGGGGGTTAAACATTTTACTTCATCAGCTTATTATCCCCAAGGTAATGGGCAGGTCGAGTCTACCAATAAGAATCTGGTGAGAATTATCAAAAGGCTCATTGAAGATAAGCCTCGTCAATGGCACACTCTCCTCACTTACGCCCTTTGGGAAGATCAAACCACCACCAAGGTGAACAGTGGTTGCACTCCTTTTCAGCTTGTTTATGGTCAAGAAGCTATTCTTCCTACCGAGTTGGAACTTTCCTCCTTAAGGTTAATGCTACAGATCGAAGAATTAAATTCTTCTGATGTTTCACAAAGGATGAATGCTCTCCTAGCTTTAAAGGAGAAAAGGATGTTTGCCTTGGGTAATATAAAAAAGAGACAACAGAATGTTAAGAAGTATTTCAACAAGAGTGTCAAGACTGTCAAATTTAAAGTCAATGAGAAGGTATTGTTATGGGATTCAGCTCATGCTGATAGAGGAAGGCATTCAAAGTTTCAAAAATTATGGCTAGGTCCTTTCAGGATCGCTTTTGTCCTGGCTGCAAACTCTTATATTCTAAAGGACTTACAAGAGCAATTGTTTTCCTACAACACTAACGGTTCCCAATTAAAACATTATGTGGAACCAACTTGAAAAGTGTAACGCTCTTCGGAATGTTTCTGCATTTTAGTATTTCAATTCTGCTTTTACAATAGTTTTCAATTCTGCTTCATTTTAGTAGTTTTCCTTCTTCTGTTTGCATTTCTGTCATTCAATTTCTATTTTTTTCAATTTTGCAGTTTTATTTATGTATGACATCTCTTGCTTTTGTTCTTTTGATTTCAATTTTTGGTCAAGAATAAAATTTTGGATCAGTTATGCCACAACAACACTACTCCAAAGTATTGTTATTCAATAACAATCAATCTTACACGGTTGTTATGATGTTCCCCCTGAAAGCATCATTGAACTTGTTATCTGCTTTCACTGCTATCTTATGAGATAGTTGGTTACTTCCTGCTTCTACTTTCCATTTCTTCATCCATTTTGAGATTCAAAAGAGCAAGAACAGAAAAATTTTCTCCTTGAAGTCAAGAACAAATTTTGGTTGAATGATTATGCTTACAAGGATAAACCCCCTCATACTTAACACTTTCCATGAGTTATTCCCAAATTCTCGGTCATTTTTCCATTAAATCCGTTCACTTCCCCCTGTTGCATAATCATTCCGATTTATATCTTCTCGATTTGATGTTACTTGGTCTACGAAACCATACATTTCGAGTTCTTAATCTGTTGGAAACAAATTTCCCTGTGGAATCGCCAGTTGTTGACGATTAAAATCGCAACGAGGAATTTTTCCCGCAAAGTATTGCTAAAGCCCTATTATTTAAACTATGTTAATAATGTAATACTAGTAGGTGGGACCCCCTTCTAGACTGGAGGCTTGAAGATAGTCATATCACACATTTTTTGTTGATGTTTTGATGCTCCTTACAAGGTCCTATATGGTTGACAATGCAGTCTTTGTTTCATTTCGACATAGCGACAAGTGGATGACGCATTTTATGGGATGTTCTGCTATTTAAAGCTTTATTTTTATGTTATGATTGGCATATATTTACAGTTTCTATGTTTAATCATGTCACCATGATTTTTTACCTGGCTACACATACACAAGAAATATGTTAGTAATGACATAACCAAAACAAAGAGAAGAAACTTATGGGAACAATCCTAAAAGAAAGGGCTTAGGCTTAAGCTATGTTAAAGGTTATGTGCAAATGGAAATGTAAAACATGTTAGTGTTAGTCCTAACTATTATGTGGTGGTTAATGGCTATGCGATTTTTCATTTGAGTTATTTTGAGGTGCATATGATATTGCAAGGCATATGGTATGGCATGAAACTTGGGAAAGTTTAATGTGAATGTTTTGGGTGGCGAATTGGGCAAGGAATATTGTCACGGGTTTCAAAGGTTTGGAAATTGATTACATGGTTTAAATGATATGGTGAATGTTGGTTGTCTTGTACTCTGGAATTGAATAGAAGAGGAGATGGAAGCGGCGTGCAATAAATGCACGTCACTCCATACTCCCCCCCATCAAGTTGTTACCCTAGTATGGTTCTTATTGCATTTTGATCTGCTAGTGGTTAAGCTCCACAATTCAAGCTTTAGAAGAAAACACTCGACCAACTTTCCCTTTTAAGCTCTCGGTTACAGGTATGGTTCCTTTTCACCCCATCCATGAATTACACTCTGTGTATGAACAAACAATGGCTCATTAATGCTTGGTTTTGTGTTTTCTTGAGAATTGCAACTGTATAAATGCATGGTTTTTCTCTCTAGAATGACTGTGTAATTGTTCGATTTGCAAGTAAAAGAATTGTTTTTGGTTGAGTTGTGCATTCGTTGGTTGCTCTGTTGGTTAAAATCGTGGTGGGTCTCTGTGGGTTTTTAAATGAATATGGGTACTATCGCTCTATGTTTTAATGGTGGAGGATTTCATTCTGTGTATTCTTTCTGGTTGATTCCTCACAGTTATGAGGGTAACCCTGTCCAGGCGTATTCGGACTATCATTTGGTTGTTGTCTCTTTTTCCAGAGTCATGGTCATGGGCTTATTTACATGGTCTTGGCACCAAAGTATCTCGGAATTCGGTCTTAGGGTGGCCATTATGTCAATATATATGCTATATGATTGTTGGGTGATATAAGTATGCCTCGAGTTATGCATCCTCACTAGCATTGTTATCAAATGATTCGGCTCTTAAGAAATAGAAAGATGTTATACCTCTGTGTGTTTTGGGTAACTCTCACTATCCAGTGGACATTCGCTTCTCCTCTGCAAACGCAAAATGCACTATGTGCATCGGTTTTTCTACCCTACTCATCGTTGTTTCCTCTATGGCTATCTGTTGCGCCATTGCCCAGACCAAAGAAGAAGGTTAAGTCTCAAATCTGTTAGATACGTCATTATAGGAGACTTCTTGTTTAGAAGATCTGTCGATTGTATGTTTCTTCATTGTGTAAACAATGAGGAAGCACATAAATTGTTGCAAGAAACTCATGGTTCTTCAAATTTTGTTATTCATGTAGGAGGTCATTTTTCTATTAAAACCACTGCTTTCAATATTATTAGAAAAAGGATACTATTAGCCTTCAATCTTTTGTGACTCTTATGTTTTTTCGAGATCTTGTGACAAGTGCCAGAAATTTGTTGGGAAAGAACGCCTTTCAACCATGCCGTTACAATCTTTCCTCCCAGACTTTCCTTTCTCAAAGTGGGGTTTGGACTTTATTGGTCCTATTAATCCTTCGTCTTCCACAGGGCAAGCCTTTATCTTAACAACCACATACTATTTTACTAAATGGACTGAATTTGTCCCGCTTAAACATTCACGGGATGAGCAAGTGATTTATTTCCTTGAAAATAACATCTTTTCCAGAATTGGTATTCCTTTGGAAATTATTACAGACAATGGTCCTTCTTTTATTTTTGCTAAGCTGACCCAATTTTTGGCTAAGTTTGGGGTTAAACATTTTACTTCATCATCTTATTATCCCCAAGGTAATGGGCAGGCCAAGTCTACTAATAAGAATTTGGTGAGAATTATCAAAAGGCTCATTGAAGATAAGCCTTGCCAATGGCACACTCTCCTCACTTATGCCCTTTGGGAAGATCGAACCACCACCAAGGTGAGCACTGGTTGCACTCCTTTTCAGCTTGTTTATGGTCAAGAATCCATTATGCCTATTGAGCTGGAAATTTCCTCCTTAAGGTTGATTCTACAGATCAAAGAATTAAATTCTTCTGATGTTTCACAAAGGATGAATGCACTCTTGGCTTTAGAGTTGCAAAGGACGTTTTCCTTGGGTAATATAAAAAGGAGACAACAGACTGTTAATAAGTATTTCAACAATAGTGTCAAGACTGTGAAATTTAAAGTCAATGAGAAGGTATTGTTATGGGATTCATCTCATGCTGATAGAGGAAGGCATTCAAAGTTTCAAAAATTATTGCTAGGTCCTTTCAAGGTCGCTTTTGTTGTGGGTGAAAACTCTTATATTCTAAAGGACTTACAGGAGAGATTGTTTTCCTACAGCACTAATGGTTCCCACTTAAAACATTATGTGGAACCAACTTGAAAAGTTTAACATTGTTTGAAATGTTTATGTATTTTAGTATTTCAATTATGCTTTTACAATAGTTTTCAATTCTACCTCATTTTAGTAGTTTTCATTCTGCTGTTTGAATTTCTGTCATTCAATTTCTACTGTTTTCAATTTTGCAGTTTAATTTTTGTATGACATATCTTGCTTTTGTTCTTTTGATTTCAATTTTTGGTCAACAATAAAATGTTGGATTAGTTCTGCCATGGCAACACTCCTGCAAAGTATTGCTAGTCAATAACAATCAAGCTTACACGGTTGTTATGATGTTCCCCCTAAAGCATCATTGAATTTGTTATTTTCTTTCACTATTGTCTTATGAGATAGTTGGTTACTTCCCGCTTCTACTTTCCATTTCTTCATCCATTTTGAGATTCAAAAGAGCAAGTCCAAAAAACTTTTCTCCTTGAAGTCAAGAGAAAATTTTGGTTGAATGATTATGCTTACAGGGATAAACCCCCTCATACTTAACACTTTCCATGAGTTATTCCCAAATTCTCGGTCATTTTTCCATTAAATCCGCTCACCTCCCCCTGCTGCATAATCATTCTGATTTATATCTTCTTGATCTGATGTTACTTGGTCTACGAAACCATACATTTTGAGTTCTTAATCTATTGGAAACATATTTCCCCGTGGATTTGCCATTTGTTGACGATTAAAATCGCAATGAGGAATTTCGCCCGCAAAGTATTACTAAAGCCCTATTATTTAAACTATGCTAATAATATAATACTAGTAGGTGGGACCCCCTTGTAGACTGGAGGCTCAAAGATAGTCATATCACACATTTTTTGTTGATGTTTCGATGTTGCTTACAAGGTCCTATATGGTTGAAAATGCAGTCTTGGTTTCATTTCGACATAGTGATAGGTGGATGATGCATTTTATGGGATGTTCTACTATTTAAAGCTTTATTTTTATGTTATGATTGGCATATATTTACAGTTGCTATGCTTAATCATGTCACCATGATTTATTACCTGGCTACACATACACAAGAAATATGTTAGTAATGACATAACCAAAACAAAGAGAAGAAACTTATGGGAACAATCCTAAAAGAAATGGCTTATGCTTAAGCTATGTTAAAGGTTATGTGCAAATGGAAATGTAAAACATGTTAGTGTTAGTCCTAAATATTATGTGGTGGTTAATGGCTATGCGATTTTTCATTTGAGTTATTTTGAGGCGTATATGATATTGCAAGGCATATGGTATGGCATGAAACTTGGAAAAGGTTAACGTGAATGTTTTGGGTGGCACATTGGGCAAGGAATATTGTCACAGGTTTCAAAGGTTTGGAAATTGATTACACGGTTTAAATGATATGGTGAGTGTTGGTTGTCTTGTACTTCGGAATTGAATAGAAGAGGAGATGGAAGCGACGTGAAGTAAATGCACGTCACTCCATACTACCCCCCATCAGTTCATCACCCTAGTATGGTTCTTGTTTCATTTTGATTTGCTGGTGGTTAAGCTCTGCAATTCAAGCTTGGGAAGAAAATGCTCAGCCAACTCACCCTTTTAAGCTCTTGGTTACAAGTATGGTTCTTTTTCACCCCATCCATGAATTACGCTCTGTGTATGAATGAACAATGGCTCAATAATGATTGGGTTTGTGTTTTCCTGAGAATTGCAACTGTATAAATGCGTGGTTTTTCTCTCTGGAATGACTATGTAATTGTTCGATTTGCAAGTAAAAGAATTGGTTTTGGTTGAGTTGCGCATTCGTTGGTTGCTCTRTTGGTTAAAATCATGGTGGGTMTCTGTAGATTTTTAAATTAATATGGGTACTATCGCTCCCTATTCTAATGGTGGAGGGTTTCACTCYGTGTATTCTTTCTGGTTGATTCCTCATAGTTACGAGGGTAACCATGTCCAATCGTATTTGGACTGCCATTTGGTTGKTGTGTATTTTTCCAGAGTCATGGTMATGGGCATATTTACATGGTCTTGGCATCAAAGTATCTCGGAATTCGATCTTAGGGTGGCCATTATGTCAATATATATGCTATATGGTTGTTGGGTGATATAAGTATGCMTCGGGTTATGCATCCTCACTGGCATTGTTATCAAATGATTCGGCTCTTAAGAAATAGATAGAGGTTATACCTCTGTGTGTTCTAGGTAATTGTCACTGTCCAGTGGACATTCGCTTCTACTCTGCAAATGAAAAAYGCACTATATGCATCAGTTTTTCTACCCTAYACATTATTGTTACCWCTGTGGCTAACTGTTGCGCCATTGCCCAGAGCGAGAGTTATAAGGAACCCTGTGGTTTTCTACTATGCTTGTATCGAAGGGTCTTTGCCTATGGTTGTTATGTTTTTGAGGACCCCCAGTTCTCTGTTCTATTGATGACTAAGCGCACTCTTGATTACCTCTTTGTATTTGTTGTGACAGAGCCCAATTTTAAAAATCCCCAACTGTTCTTACTCCCGTCGGGCATCTTTTTGGTTGTCAAAAATTGGTTATCAAGTGGACTGGTTATGGAATGTTTTGTCGAGCCCCTATCTCAACTTCCTATGATGAAATCGGTTGAAAAGTTATGATCAGGAATGAGTAATAATATGAAGTCAAAGGGCTGCCTCTTTTTCCTTATACTTTGAATCACTGTATTCTGCAGCAGGGTGTTGATTGCAAATTGGAGACTCCTGTGTGTTTCACTAGGCCTAATTAGGGTTATAGCAATTTATGGAACTGGTAACTGTGTGTATTTCATTAGGTTCATTGTGCATATATTATGGAATCATCGAGCATATTATGAATGGTTGCATTGACAGTGATGAAGCTCGGGTTTATGTTGATTGTGGTTCCGTTACAATAACTTATTGGTTGATATGCTTAAGAATGTATGAAATTGGGCATGTTTTAGAAGTCTGTTCAATTTGGAAAGGGACATGTGCATATGTTTTAATTGGCCGATTGTGAATTTATGGACAATGCATGATATTTTTATAGTGATGTATTATGGATAGAGGTGGAGCAATGTTGTTGTGTGTTTTCTTTCGATTAATAAAAGTAAAGGAAAGAAATTAGAGACCAATCATTTTCTTAACAGTACTGTTGAAAGTTGTTTTGATTATGAGTATTATTGTAGACTGTTCTAATTGAGAAGTTTTGAAGAATTTGAATGTTGATCAGTGAACAATTTTGATACATAGTAATTATTGAATTGGTGTGTTAGTATTTTTTGTATTGAGTACGAGTTATGTTTATTGATACTTGGTTTGTTTTATGAACAATATTCATTATTCCCCTGCCATTCTCTCACTTTTCTGCACATTAAAAGATTCCTCACCTTCCCAGATTCATTATTCACTCCCTGTTCTTAAAATTAAATTATAGTTATATTAAAACTTTGTATTATAGCAGTTGAAGGATGGCACAGGGATGGGTTACAGTTGATATGTTTTTTTATTACAATACAATTGATTGTTTGATGATTTGTTGAGTAGTAATCATGATCTACCCCCCTTCATTTTACCACTTTTCGCTCAATACAATCCCTCATATATCCCAAAACCCTTATTCACTACCTGCTCATTGACAAGTATTAAACGATTTTTATGGATTGGATTGCATGAGTCGGATGTGTTGTTGAGCCAAACTTTGTTTCATATTTAAAGAGATGTCATGTATGGTTTGTTGAAGAAACTAGTTGCTAATAAGTAATGCATACAAGAATGATATTTTTCAGCAGAGGTAGCCATGGCCGGGGTAATAAAGGAAGAGGAAATTGGAACATGGACCCTAGAAGGCCAAGGTTTTCTATACATTTTGATGCAGACTCACAAGAGTTGAGCCAGCTATTTCAAGCTAGATTTTTTAACTGGATTGGACAAGGAGTGGTCCAACCTAGGCCAGAAAGGCCTCCTTTCCAAGCCATGCATGTCCATAGTATCCCAGTTCCCCCTCATGTCTCATTACAACCTGAAGTCCCTAAAAATGACAGATGGAAAGAGATTGTCCACCCGACAGTCTCCCAACATCGTGGTTGGCCCAATATGTCTCTACCTACTCCTCCTCCATCAGTTAACCCAATTGTCCAAGCTGCCCCTGCACACTCACCAGTACAATCTTCCGACGCAAGCAAGAGGTTAAAATCCGAAGCCCACCATGCACCTAATAAAGGAAAATTTGTTGCTACCCCTCCTCCTCCTCAAATGACTCTGCCAAATCCATTTCATCCTGCATGCATTTGAGAGATGATCTCTCTCATGTTATCAGTGAGATTAGGTCTAAAGGCTCCACACAGCCCAAAGAAAATTCAGAGAAATCAAAGGGAGACAAAAACAAGAAGGGGAAAATTGCCTCCCAGAGTGGCAAATATGGTTTTTGAGTGTTTTTATTTATTGATTGTTGAGAACAGTTGACTTCTGAAGTTTTTGGACAAGACACTATTTTTTGGATATTTTGGATATTATATTTTTGGATATGGTTTCAAATATCATTGATATTAATTTTCAAATTATGAGAGTGATGATGGGAGCCACAAAGAGGGATGTGTTTGATTGATTAACTAGTTGTTTTTATGCTTGTTAAAGAAACTAAAGGGAGTCACAAGGGGTCCCACCTACTAGTTATTATTTATTAAAGACCCTTGTTATTATTTTATTAATTTTCTCCCTAAACTAAAAGTTGGTTGAGTTTTAGTTAACTCAACTAAAGAGTTAGTTAACTACTTCAACTAACTCTGATTGCTTAAAGGAAAAAGAGAAGGAGGAACAAGAGGAGAATAGAAGGAGAAAACATAATAAGGTATGCTCTTGAGTTTTATTGAGATAATTTAGTTTTCATTCATTCTTTAATTCATTGAAAGCCTAATTCTCTTTTACGATAGCAGGGTCCTATTGTAGACAACAAGACTCAAGGTTGAATTACATTATTCAGACACTTGATTTTCATAGGTGTTGATCTATCTTTGATAGTCTATGTAGACTTGTCTGTTTGAATTAAATTTCATGACTGATAAAGGATATTGTGCAGAGTTGAGTGAGCAACAATCTATGGCAAGTTGATCTAGCTTTTAAAGTTTAGTTTTTTACTTTATGTCATAAGTCCTTTTGTATGATTTTCATCGGGGACATCCAAGTTTGACTTTGGTCCAAACTTCCTCAGGGAATTTTGTAAAGAGAATGATTCTTCGATAATTAGAATGAAATAAGTGATTGCTTTATGTCTCATATGTGTTGATTATTGACTTGGTATTTTTATTTCTGTCTCTACATTTATTTCTACATCTTTTATATTCAGAAAATTATGTAAACATTGAACTTTTTAGCAATCTTTTATTTATAAGAAAATCAGCCTAAGCCCTTGTAACCAATACTTGTGGGTTAGGAAACAAATTTTGATGGCTATAAACATAGGGTGATATTCTTGTCTATCTTACTTTAGCCAAGTAAGATCTGAAAATGCTTGAGTAAGATCATTTCATATCTTGTCCTCAACACACACTAGTTGAGTTGAGACCCTTAGTTGACCTAAGACCTTGGTCCTCTTAACTTATATGACCTTGAAAATTCCTTCTACTTGAAAATTTGAAATCAATATATCTAGAAATTATTGTGTGGAGTAAATTCAAGAAGCATTGGTTACAACTCTTCAATTGCCTGCCCACCTCTTATAAAAAAGAGGAAGGGAACCTAAGCAAAAGGGAAGGAGAAAAAATATAGAATGTGGACTACAATCTAAGGTCAAACACTAGGGTGAAAGTAGAGGTGCTTCCCTTTGGAGACACCCTTCAAACAATTTGAGTGTGGAGTAGCGAAGGTTTCATGTTGTTTGGCGCTTCATTCCACTTGAATTTAAATTATTGTGAATAACATGTGGTCTTGGAAACATCTTATTTATAGGAAGATGGGCCAATTTCTAGACTAGTAGGGTTACTATTGGCTATATAGAAAGCTTATCAATGAATTTTTTTTTCTTTGGGTATGCTTGCACTTCTCTTTCTCTATGTATATTATTTATATTTTAAAGCTTTCTTGCTTAATTTACCAACACTTTTAGTTTTCTTTTTCCTATTTGATTGTAGCATAGATGCATGACTTATTTATTTATTATGATTAGCTTC
>ML793541.1:346667-387119 GCA_009831015.1 Picea engelmannii
ATAAATAGAATATAAATATAATAATAAATAATATATTAGATAATAAATATAATATAAATATAATAATGCATAATAATAAATACATACTACAAGTTTTTATATTTAGATGTGGTGATTGGTGAAATTCATTGATTATGTAATTAATTCTACATATTGAAAGATGTGAATGGAGCAATAACACTTCAATTCTATCAACCAATTAAAAATGAGAAACAAAAATATTTTTATTATATACAAATATATATATATATATATATATATATATGTGTGCCTATGTTAAACATTACATTGCATACACAAATTTATGGTAAAAGGCAAATTAATATCACATCAATGTCACATCAAAAGCAAACTCATTCCTATAGTCTCATGACGGGGACTAATAACAATGTAGCAATGGAATAACACCCACAAACCTATACAAATAGATTCCACATGGTGCACCAACATTACAAGACATGGGGTCTATAAGGAGAAATACACCCATACAAATAACGATGAAATTTTCTCAACATTGAATGTACCATAAACAAGATTTATCCATAAATTATGATGTAAGAACACCAAGATATGTTGGATTAGATGTTAGTAAAGACAATAAAAAATAATTAAACAACTAGTATTAGAGCATTGGTAATCACCACACCATATCATGATATGGTTAAGAAGACCCAGACTCAGGTAAAAAACTCTACACATATTTTGGTATAGATGGTGGTGCCTTTTTGGATCTCGAGCTAATTTTAAGAAAATGACTAAGAAGATTGCGAATATTTTGTAAAACAATAGCGCTCCACAAGTAGGTATGGAGATTAAGGAGTCACACCCAACCTGGGGTTATAGAGAGAGACATGTTAATTGCGCTGAACTTTGGGAATCATGGTTTGAAGAAAAGATCAATGTTGCTAGGTTCCTATTTTCTTGACCAATGTACATTCTTCTACACTATTAAAAATGATAATGAAGAAACCTTGAGAGTAATACTTTTCCTTCAACAATTTATACCACTGCATAGATATCTACATGTTAAATCTTTCTCTAAGGGATGTTGGAGTGCCTTAATAAGCCCTAATGACTCTATCATCAACTCTAACGTAACTTGCAATCTTTCTATAATAAAAGGGAACATCTGTGTTTGGAACTCCTCCATAAAGATGTAAATGGAACTCCTCCATAAAGATGTAAATTATAAACAAAGATAAATATCGTTTATAGTACAACAAAAGTTAGTGATATTTTTTTTTAATAATAACTAGGAGATTTATATTAAGTAAAAAGAATGCAGCAAGTTGCACAACTATTACATCCAAAATGCTTCATAGATGTCCAACTATAGCCAATATCTAGTTTATCTATAGACAAGCAACTGAGTTTTGTAATGTCCATAGGCAAAATAACCCAATACTTTGGAGAAGTGTAAATTCTACAAAAGAAACAAGATAGTCTAATAACCTTTATATAACTTGAAAATTTAACAAAAGGCATGCCTACTAGCCGCTTCTTCCATCGTTGTCTTCCCTGTTTCTGGAGTCGATTGCACAATTGCCATTACATCTTCAAGTTGGTGCACTATTGCTTCCTCATTTAGCTTGCCACAATTGGAGTTCACCAATTGGACCTGGTTTGAAGCTCCTAAATGATCACCCTTGCTCTCTGCCGCACAAGTGCATGTGAACCAAAACACCAGGAACAAGCATGTGTTGAAAGCCCGAGGACAAGACTCACGAAAATTCCAAAGCCATAATCCAAACACTAACGTGCTTGCCCGAGCTCCAACGAACCAATACAACGTCCTCCACAGAGCCATCCAAATAATCCCACCCCTGACTAAGAATTACTCCAGTCCCAACACATAAACATGCAACATCATCATTGAAGATATGTGGGAATGAACCCCTTGTCTCGTCTCATAAGTACTCCATCCATCCTGTTTGAGGGTCACATACTCAACCATGTGATGCCTTAATGCTTTGATACAAGGTTTATGCTTCATTAACACTAAGGACTTGGTTGATTAAGTTGGTTTCCATTAATGCTAATGACCCACTCTTTTAAGAGGGTGGCTTTATTAGTGAAATGCTCCACAATTTGATTTTCTCTCAAAAGACATGGAAGAAACTGATTCTAGTGAAGTTTAGGATCTCTTTTTTAGCTCAATCAAGTATTGCATCAAGAGTATGATCAAGAACACTAATCTTGGAGACCATTTTGCCAATAACGAACCTTGAATCCCCCATAACAATAAAAAATCAAATATTATTTGATGCTATATTAAAACCATAAACATATGTGAATATTGTTGTTCCTCCAAAACTTATAATAACCCTTCCGAACATCTGCCACCCCCATAAAGTTCACTATATTGCACCAACAAAATAACCCTAAAAATTAGATTCCATAGATTCCACATGGTACACCTAACATTACAAGGCATGGACATGCAAAGGAGAAATACACCCATACAAATAAAGATAAAATTTGACCAACATCGAAAGTGATCCATGTCCATAGATTACGATGTGTAAGAGCAATGGGATCTCTGGCATTAGATGTCAGTGAAGACAATGAAAAAGAATGAGACAACTAATGCAAAAGTATGGCGAGGCATGTTCTATCAGAATTAGGAAATTAATATTAAATTAAGGCGTGGCATGTTCTACCTGAGATTGGGGGTTCTCGGAAAATTTTAAATAAATTTAGCGGCACATGGGGGATCGTCCTTTGGGATTAAACAAGTACCGAGAGACTTCCCGTAAATATCGTTCATGCTATTTGGATTTGACGGTAGATTTGTGAAAGGGGCAGCATGAACTTTAAGGGATGGAAAGAAGATGAGACGGGGTTAAGGAAACACTGGCTCGAGTGGCCCGCACGAAGTAAGTGTCACATCGGCACGTGCCGTGGCAGGAAATAATAATAATTAACAATAGAACAGACCGACCCTTTTGCAAACGGTTTTTTAGCGGAGTTTCCTTCTCCAGCTGTGTCTAGCTGTTTTCAAAGGGGCAGTTTTTTTTAGTTTTTACCCTCAGTTATGAAAAAGCACCGGTAAATTTGGCGGTACCAGAATAGAAACAGCGTCAGTTAAATCTGGCGGATGTGTAAAATAGCCGGGGTTTTGGGAAGACGATGGCGGGAAGGAGGGGGAGAGGGTTAATGATGTTGTTTACCCGGGACGGGCACGTGGCGGGTCGTCTTGGGGACGCCACCGGTCGTTGCCGGTGGCGATTTAGTAGCTCAGCACTGGGAAACCAAAAAAAAAAAAAAACCGAGAGAGGAACGAGCGATGATGCTTGGGGAAGAAGCGAAGTGAGGACAGTGGGAAGATGCCCCTCACCCCGCTCAGAAGATTTCAGGCTTTTTAGTGTTTTTAAAGCTGGGTTTTATTGTTTATGTATATATATTTTTATTTTCCATGGTGGGTTGAAGCTGGCAATGGCAATGGCAATGTGAGACAGTGTTACGACTGGCAATGGATTCGAATTATATTGATCTTCACAGCGATTTGCAGACCCACAAGATTATATGTCTGTAGAAGGGTCGTTGTGCTCAAGGAATCTGTGCTTTAGATTGGATTTGATGGACAGAAGAGATAAATCATAAAAGCCTGTGGGTGGGTGGCTCTCTTTCCTTTTTCTGGATTTCCTTTTCAAGTTCTACTAAGTGCTGAATGCTTGTTGTTATTTGGGGATATAGAGCAGTGGAGTGGTATGTAGATTTGATCCGCAGACCCCTGAGAAGGAGCGAGCTGGAAAGATCTATCTGTTTTTTCGGTTTACGTGTAATGCCCACGAAACATCTCTATTTTTTTTCGGTTTTTTCTGTTGTACCGTCGTTTTCGATTGGATCTACAGATGTGGATGATGATGCGAATATTAAAAATGCATGATGTTATCTGTTTGTCCGGTGGTTAGATAAGGTTTGGACTGTTTCATTGCTCTCGCTTATCAAAATGCAGCTGGGTGTTGATTTTCCGATACGGGAAATGAATTTTCATTACCGAATAATATCAGATTTTCCCCATTATGGGTTTCTGATCTGGTTCAGTCCTTGCTGAAGTTTTCCATAGAAATTTGCCTCTTTAGTCAAAAATATAAACCCAGGAACGAGTTTAAATCATGCACTGTGAAATGGTATTCTACACTGATAATCTAATGGTATTGTCAGATTTTCTTTCAAGTATGATCAGATTTTTGTTTTTAAGAATCTGTATTAAATCTGTGCTATTTTTTCTGGACATTACATTCTGGTAGAATGTCGCCTTAACATCATTAATGGTAACAAAACGTTATCTTTGATATATTTAGTTGCACCGCCGATAGAAATCAAAAGGCAGCATGGATTTATCTAAGCATTCAATTTTGCCATTGATAGAATTGAAAACGTAGTGAGACTCATGTTTTACAATTAGTGACAGTACCAGAATTTAAGACTGAATTTTAGAGCTCTAAACTTTGTTTTTATAATCGATAATCTTGAGTAATGCATGTTTGGTACATGGTCATTTTGTGGGACAATCTAGCTGATATCCAGTTTTTCCCTTGTTGATGGTATGTGGCATTTTGGATGGCTCATAAGCTGTAAATTTCATTTCTATAAATAATCAATTGAAGCAATGCATGCAAGGAGTATGGCCATCTAACATCCACTTTGATATCCAATCATCTCATTTGTTGTCTGTAATGTATGGGATTCGGCTTTTCTCCCTTTTCCCATGTTTATGTAAGTTCATATCCATGGCATTCTGAAAACGTAGCTGATTCACATATACCAGCCTGTTCGTAATGTTATTAATCCATGGTGTTGCACCGATCTTGTGGGGATCGGCTGTTATCTTAAATCCAATAGAATAGAATATTTTTATGTACGGCCTTCCCATGTCCTGTAGGATCTACTGGATGCAACAGAAAGTTACAATAAAATTTGCAAAAACAAAATCCGCAGCTTAGCTGCTATTTACCTCAAGGCTGTTTCTGCCTGCTCGATGTATATTATCAATACTCATGTTTTGAAATTCTAAAACGTCCAAAAACTACCTACTGGTTTATGGGTTAAACTAGACAAGCTAAACAAGCTATGTAAACTATTTAAATCTAGGCTAAACTAGACATGCTAAGCAAGCTATGGGAACTATTCAAACCTTCATGTTTTATTGAGTGCTTATACCTTATTGTGTAATCTGCTCGCATGCTATTGGAGACCATGTACACACTGAGTGTCCTTAGGCTTCCTATAAGCAGCATTGCCTATAATAGGTCTTACGAGATTTGCTGTCTAGGTACTTCTGTGATTAAGTAGCGTTGTGATCTAGAGATCAATGGACTTTATATCATTGCCTAGATGGGTTTATTTTTGTGGTATTAGCTATACATAAAATCTATTGCTGGATATCTCGAATGCTTGGCATTAACCTATTGGTATGTTGCATATTGCAGGATTTGTCAGTGTCTTGTTTGTAATGCACAGAAATATTGAGTGACAGTCGATTGCGGATTGATTGCCAATGGCACACCATGGGGCGGGTGATAATTCTGCTGCGAATTGGGGGTACGCATCACCGTCGTCAAAGTTGCCACAGCTCCCTCCCAAGAGTCCCTCTTTCGGGATTGTTGGTCCAGATTCCAATAATAACAATATTATGTATATGGGTTGGCCTAATTTCCCCTTCCAAGGCAACAGTTTGAAACATCAGCGCACACCCTCAGTGGGTTATCTGTCGTCACATGGCCAGCCTTCGTGGATCGATGATCTGCTGGACTCACCCTCTGAAAATCCAGCAAAGAAGGGCCCCCAACATAGACGATCTGCAAGTGATTCGCTTGCTTTCCTTGAAACTCCTGTGACTTCTGCTCCAATAGAGGAGATTGCAGAGGAAGATGAATTCGATTGCAGGAGTGCAGCATCCATACCATCCAAAGGATCCCAAGACTTTGACAGATTGGACGAGGAGCAGCTCATGTCAATGTTTGCTGACATTGAACCATTCCACAAACAGCAAAATCAGTCAAATCAATCAGCTTCTAATCATACTCCTGCTGCACCATCAACTGCTTTGGATAACAGATGTTCAGAGAGACAGACAATTTCTGAGAACCCTTCAACGCCATCCGATCACAACAGTATAAATGAGACTTCTATGGAGGAGAAAGTCATGACTGTATCAGGTCAGTTCAAAAGTGAGCCAGAAGTTCAAAGCGTTTGCAAAGGTGAGCAACCATTCCAGCAAGCAGTAAAGATTGAAATGCCCACATCGTCATCGACAATGGAGCTGGACCCAAACATTGATCCAAAAAGGGTGAAACGGTATGCATTTTCAATATGGAAATGGTCAGATGTTAATGTATATATCAGGCAATCCTAAGCATCAATTTAGCAGTTTATTTGTCAAAGCTTGTTAGTAGATTTTTCTTTGTTCCAAACACTTTCTTGTTATTGACACTATATTTATCCAGAATTTTAGCCAATAGACAATCTGCACAAAGATCCCGAGTAAGGAAGTTGCAATATATTTCAGAGCTCGAAAGAAGTGTCAATGCATTACAGGTAATGGTTACTGATGAGAATAGCAGTGCCTTAGGTTTTCTGTATATTTGAGTGCTTGTTTGCAATCAGTAGATAATTTGGTCAACAGGATATGGTCAGTGCCTTTCCTGCACATTAAAAGCACATTGCTCCTTAGAAGTACTCATAACTTCTAATTTGAATGCAGACAGAAGTGTCAACACTTTCTCCTCAAGTGGCCTATCTGGATCATCAACGGGTCCTGTTGAATGTAGACAACGGTGGCTTAAAACAAAGAATTGCTGCCCTTGCACAAGACAAACTTTTCAAGGATGGTAAGTACTCAATCCCAGTTGCATCATAACAAAATGAATTTACTATTGCTCATAAATGGCTTAGACACATTCTCGTGAGTTCACTATTTACTTCAATCTTAGCGTTCACTAGTAGGCAATGCCTATCAGTTAGATCCAAATAACGGGAAAAATAAATGAATGGTGCAGCTCATTGTGAAGCATTGAAAAAGGAAGTTCAGAGGCTAAGACAGTTATATCAGGAACAGCAGCAACAAAATCTGCAGAAAGAAGTAGCAGCACCCACAACAGGATCATTTGACTTGCAACAGCAGCAGTTTGGCAAGCTTGAGCACAATTCATCCCCACAGATGATAGAACAAAAGCCTGATCATGTTTCTGATTCTTCATCAAATCTTATGAAAAGTGGTCCAGGAATCTCAAACCATAGAGAAAATAATGCTGCCAACAACCATACCAGTTCTGGTTCTCAAATGTTGAAGGGAATGATGACTTCGAGCTGCCTTATGGGTGATAGTAACAAGTGCTTGGAAGAAAGAATGATGGGAGGAATGTCTCCTGATTACATGGTTCACAACACTTGAGTGCAACACTACTGCAGGATTTTATTTTGGGATGCTTGTGGTTATGGAGTATGGACTAAGGATTCTTACCATTTTTTCTTCTATGTGTTTTGTTTGACCCCTCTCAGCCCTGTATTGGAATTGTTTCTAAATAACTTTTGCTTAGACACATTTTTTGTAGCAGAGGGCCGCTACCCTTCTGAATAAAATAGATTTAATCATTTATCTAACTACAGTTGTGCATTTCTAGTGTGATTTAGCGTGTCTTCAGATATATAACAGAGATTGTTTAAATCGGCTTCCCTTTTTAATAGCTTAAGAAAAAGTTGTAAAATAGAAACTATTTTTTAACCCTCTCCTGTACAAAAGGAGGTGGCCATTTTCTTATAATATTTACATAATGAAAATGCTTCGAATTGGTGTTTTTGAGATTTGTCTACCAAGGTGCACTTTGGCCATATGATAATTTTGGATTGTTCTGCATGAAAAGCCTCTCGAAACAACCAGTTGCCTATAAAATGTAACTACAGGTGAAAATATCCCAACTACAAGCAATATTCAAGAACTGTCAAGAAATTTTTTTAGACGCATACGCAGCGTTAAGTCATGCCTAATCTGATAAAACTTGATTTTCTAACGTGTTTATATCATATGCTTTTAAGTAATTTTTTTAAAAGATCTATGTCAGATGTACTGAAAACCCCAGAATTATGCAATTCAACTCTTAAATATTGAATGTCTGCCATGCTAGTGTTCACTTCCAAACCCATTTCCTTAATCCCATGATAATTGTTTTTTTTGTCAATTAATCATGTTATTGATATTGGCTGGCTCTGAACTGACCACACACTAAATTCATTTTTACTAGTTTTTAGTCGATATCATAGAGTAGTACATAGAGTAGTAGGGGTAATAATTTATGGTTAATAATTTAATCTCATTAAGTCATATTGAGCCTTTGAGTCTTCATTCTGGGTAACTGCCCTCGGGCATTGTTTCATGGCGGCCTCGAAGCATCTGTGAAGTTTGAATATGAGGCCTGCACTTGTAGCCTGTAGGCCCTTGGTAAAACTCCATTTGGCCAAGCACTGAATTTCTTATTTCTTATTTGGGAAAATTCAATGAGGTTTCAAATCTGGCTGAGAGAAGTAATTGACCAGAGGGGCTTAAATTTCTCTTTTTAACAGTATATTACACCCTACCAGAGCTCCATATCTGAATGGTCTCCCAAGTTCTCAAATCAATTCACAGAGGAAGAAGAGTGGTAGCCACACGATAATGTTGAAGTCTCCACAGAGAAGAGATAAATTGTATTAATGTCCATATATGGCCAGAATGAAATAGATGGCATTATGCGTGGAATAAATCTTGCAAAAGTAAAAATTCACATACCCGTGTACTATGAGGTGCCAGAAATGCCATTTTGTATTAAAGGGCTTGATTATTGATGCAGATACTAGGGTTTTAAAACAGACTAGGATCTCTCGCCTATAACTTATAACTAAAGCTTAAAATGTAACTAAGGTGTCAGATTTCTATCAAAAGATACTTTAGACTTTTCAAAGGCCCCATGGAAGTCAAACCTTTTTAAAGTCTTGACTTTATCTTGGAGAGAATCTATCTCCAAATCTTTTGAACATGGGTGTGAGTTGGAGTATTGGGTTAAAAGTATTGAGTTTATCTTGGAGAGAATCTATGTCCAAATCTTTGAACATGGGTGTGTGAGAGTATTGGGTTGAACATAGTTGTCTTTTGAACATGGGTGAGGGTACTACGTTGATTATGGTGTGAATGAGGGTATGTGGTAGTCTGTTTTTTTTTTAATGCAAGGTGAAAAACTGGGTTGAACATGGTTGTGTTGATTATGGTGTGAATGAGGGTATGTGGTAGTCTGTTTTTTTTTAATGCAAGGTGAAAAACTGGGTTGAACATGGTTGTCTTTTGAACATGGGTGAGGGTACTACGTTGATTCTACGTTGATTATGGTGTGAATGAGGGTACTACGTTGATTCTACGTTGATTATGGTGTGAATGAGGGTATGGTAAAAATCTGTTTTTTTTTTTGGTTTAAATATATTATATTATATCATTATTATTTTATGCAAGGTGAAAAACTGGGTTGAACATGGTTGTCTTTTGAACATGGGTGAGGGTACTACGTTGATTATGGTGTGAATGAGGGTATGTGGTAATTTTTTTTTTTTTTTTTTTTTTTTTTTTTTTTTTNTTTTGGTTTAAATATATTATATTATATCATTATTATTTTATGCAAGGTGAAAAACTGGGTTGAACATGGTTGTCTTTTGAACATGGGTGAGGGTACTAAGTTGATTATGGTGTGAATGAGGGTATGTGGTGTTGTTTTTTTTTATGCAAGGTGAAAAAGTATGTTCAAATCTCTTTGACCATGAACATGTGTGTGGGTTAGTGAGGATATTTGGTAGAAGTAGAGTTTTTTTTTGTGGGTTAGTGAGGATATTTGGTAGAAGTCGAGTTTTTTTTTGTGGGTTAGTGAGGATATTTGGTAGAAGTCGAGTTTTTTTTTTGGTGGGGAGGTGTGTGGGTTAGTGAGGATATTTGGTAGAAGTTGAGTTTTTTTTTTTGTGGGGAGGTGTGGGTGGGGTATTTGGTAGAAGTTTTGAGCTTTGTTTTGGTGGTGGGTATTTGGTAGAAGGTTTGAGTTTTATTATCTTTGTTTTTGTTTTAATTTCATGAAGATTGTTGTGGGTGAGGGCATTTTTGCATCGAGGGTATTTGATCCACATACCTTTTATTTCAAATAAGGAAAGAGCTTATCAAATAAAAGTTTAAAGTAGATTTATCTTAATCTTGAATATTTGAACATTGATTTTTCACACTAAACTTATTTATTTTTTATTTTTTAATACTTGGTATATTTAAATTGAAATGAATATATGTTAATTCTATTTTTATTTTAACATAGTTTTGTTTGTATAAATCTATAATCCCATGCCATGCCTCTAGGTAGAGACATTGTGATCCTGATTCACATTGGATTGAGGGGGTGCATTTTTGGATTTTATGATTCACATTGGATTGAGGGGGTGCATTTTTGGATTTTATGATTCACATTGGATTGAGGGTGTGCATTTTTGGATTTTATGATTCACTGAGGGGGTGCATTTTTGGATTTTATGATTCACATTGGATTGAGGGTGTGTATTTTTGGATTTTATGATTCACATTGGATTGAGGGTGTGCATTTTTGGATTTTATGATGAGATGTGGTGGAATGTTCATAAATGACCAATGTAACTATGGGATTCAATGTTAGTTTGCACAATCTGTTCAACCTATTTTAACTTGTAACTATGGGATTCAATGTTAGTTTGCACAATTTGTTCAACTTATTTTAACTTGCTCTTCTTTTGGATAAAGTGGAAGTGGATCATGTTATTGTCTTGTCATGAGTCTTAATACATTGGAGGATTGTGGTCTTAAGTGTCTTGTCATGAGTCTTAATAATGTCTTGTCATGAGTCTTAATACATTGGAGGATTGTGGTCTTAAGAGACTTGTGATATTGAATGGTTTGGTTTGTGTAAGTTGTGGTAATTGAAGTATTGTACAGATTTATGGTATTATGACATGCATGTTAGTGGTAAAGATGTTTGTTTGTATTGTTATATTAATATTTACAATTTATACTAATACAAAATTGGTATTATGATTGTTTGTGTTGTTTGTGC
The DNA here is from genome assembly GCA_009831015.1 of Picea engelmannii. Lineage (NCBI taxonomy): Eukaryota > Viridiplantae > Streptophyta > Pinopsida > Pinales > Pinaceae > Picea > Picea engelmannii. The sequence goes on from ML793541.1 coordinate 357,755, forward strand.
TCGTTTGTCATGTGAAGGATATATTGGAACGTGAAGAGATTGTTGACGTTGCTTTGAAAATTGGTGTTTGTTTATAAAAAAATTGATTAAGGACATCATAATTGAATAATCCAACAATAAATCAAACCATGCAATAGCCACAAGAACTTGGACCAAATCCACAAATAATTGATTTAAGGATTTTAATTTGCTTTGTGATATATTTAATGATTTTAATTTGATTTGTGGTATATTGCAAAGAGATTTGCCTTTCTCATATGGATCTTTGAAGAATCGAAATGGATAAGTTATTAATTCTTTGAATATTATTGTGCCTAAGAACCCTTACTCAATTTCCATTCGTGAACACTTTTATTCAATGCATTGACGAAGATATGAGGGAATGATGGTGAAGTGGATGATGAGGTGGGGACAATGGATGTGTGGTGGATGGTGATTAGATGAAGTGTTATGATATGAGAAAGGCCTAAATAATCATTGATGTTATATATCTATTTATAGTTAAGGATTTAGTGGGTTTACCCTAGATCTTTGTTGGTGTATGCTTGGTTTAGGCTTGGTGGTACTAGAAGGGATGAACTCTCTCGATGCTTTGCACACTATTGAGGCAATCCTATGTAGGGCCTATGTGTATTTACAAGTAAGCCTTTGCATATGGGATATATTGTAGGTTCTCCAAGCCATGGTTGGGGTAATCCCTTCCATTACTTGACAACACTAGGTTGGAGTAAATATTTGTAAAGCTTGGCAACACTTTGCTAGGTTAAAACCCTAGAGGGCACGATGGCAAGAGTTTGTAGCTTATTGTGTAGTTGGGGGGTATGTGGGTAAAACCCCACTCACTTGGGGCAACTCCACCTGAGACCCAATGGTAAGGCTTGGGGGAACTCTGCACAAGGTTGAATGACCCTGGACATCTTTATTCAATACTTTGACAAAGATATGAGTAGCACTTTGCTAGGTTAAAACCTTAGAGAGCACGATGGCAAGAGTTTGTGGCTTATTGTGTAGTTGGGGGGTATGTGGGTAAAACCCCACTCACTTGGGGCAACTCCACCTGAAACCCAGTGGTAGGACTTGGGGGAACTCTGCACAAGGTTGAATGACCTTGAACATATTTATTCAATACTTTGACAAAGATGTGAGTAGCACTTTGCTAGGTTAAAACCCTAGAGGGCACGATGGCAAGAGTTTGTGGCTTACTGTGTAGTTGGGGGGTCGGTGGGTAAAACCCCACTCACTTGGGGCAACTCCACCTGAAACCCAATGGTAGGGCTTGGGGGAACTCTGCACAAAGTTGAATGGCCCTGAACATCTTTATTCAATAATTTGACAAAGATATGAGTAGATGATGTTGTTGAAGTGGCACAATGATGTTGACGTGGATGAGGAGGTGGACAATGGATGTGTGGTAGATGGTGATTGCATGAGGTGTTATGGTATGGGAAAGTCATAAATGCATAGTCTGTCCAAATTTTTCTTTGCAAACTTAAGTTTCTTCCAAATTTGTTTTGGCCCTTGAGGTCGTGCGACACTGCCTTGCTTCAACTATAGGGGCTTGGCTAGCATGCACCTACTACAACCAGACCAAGCTTCTTAATATATGTTCATAACTTCACCTTTAAGTTACAATATGTCAATTGTAATTACATCCTACTTAACCAAGTTCATTCAACAATAGGCACACGTTCAACCATGGTTTTTAAAACATTCCAACAATACTTTACACTTAATTAAATTTTAACACTTAGCCAACTCGATGCATTATAAGGGATAATAACATTTAGTAGCATAAAGAGTCCACGAGACACATGTATGGGTGGCATCCAAGGTAGGTGCCTTCATTTTATTAAAATGAAGAATGTTACAATGTACAATAGAGGAGCGTGGTCCATTGTCTATGGCTCATTTACATGCTCCAATTACACAAGACACAATTATCTAAAAGAACCGTTAATCCAATCCTTAAGCAACCACAGGTTTGCCCCCTATAGGTTCTATTTTTTTTTTCACTCAATCAATGCAATTTGTCCTATTATGCCAACCCTTGAACTTATCACAAATTGCAAATCTCTTTTACACTCATTGTGAATGACTTTTTCAATCTCAGGACTTTTGAGGTATCTTCCTTTTTATATGAGACTTGCCTTGCACTTGTGAGCGCCTTCAATCCAAGGTGTATCAAAGTGCCCCTTTGTTCAATTCAGTTGTGTCCACATGACTTCTCCATCGATGTTCACATCCAATGGTGTCGATTCACAAGTGTCATACGTCTTCTCTTCCAAAGGTGCGTCCACATCCAAGTGCATTTGACAAGGTGCGTTGAAGTGTGCATAACCAACATGTGTCCATCCAAGTGCGGCCAATTAAGTACACCTAGCCATATGTTTTCAACCAAGTGCACAAATTTGAGTGTGCTGAAGTAATTTATAAGTTAGTTAGTTCTTATTAGCGACTTTGTTTGTCATACTTAGTGCATGCATGCAAACAAGGTCATCCACAATAACTTTCTTTGCCTTTCCTTGCCAAATTCCCTTCCAAGCTTCTTTTGGTGCATCCAACTAGTGTGTTGTCAAGGTATGTAGTGCAACTAATCTGAACAAGGGCACTTGACATGTATGTAGGATGCCTTGCCATCATGCAAGGGCATTCAAAATGAATTCTTCTAGCCATCAACCTTCTATCATGTCCATCTGCATCAATCAATGATTGCTGAGATGACCATGTAGCAGAGTTGCTTGAAGCCATTCAAATCTAGGGACTTACATCCTCCTCAACTAAAATTTGTTGTTGTCCTTGGCAACATCTTCAAGACCCTGTTGTCCTCTAAGTTCGTTGTATAGATCCAACCATTCGTCAACAATTGACTTTTTCAACTGCTCCACATTGTTATTGTCAAAATTACGATGCAATTGTCCACTGCCCAATTCTTCCTTTGAACAAAGTGCTTTGTCCAAATTTTGCCAAAAAATCCTCTTGGATGTTTTTGGCGTTGTTGTCACTCTTCTATTGCGAATGCAATTCAACCTCTACAAGAAGGTTGTCACGATGTCCAAGTGTTGCACCATCCAAACCTATTGTTGCATCAATAATTCGACCAACTTTGCCATGCTTATGTACATTGAACTTTTCATGTCTTGAACTAGTTAAGTGGCCAATCCGACTATTGTGCCCAAGCCATAAGAATATATTTTTTCATGCCTAGAATGATCACTTCCCTTTGCACATCAATTTGTGTGTACAACTTATTGGACCAAATCAAGTCACCGCCTTTTCCTTCAAACTGTCAAGTTGTCCCCCACAACTCAACATTTCTAACTTCTTCATTGAACTTGGCACCTTTTTTCGGTGCACTTAGGCTCCATTAATGCTCAAAATAACAACGTTTGTAGAGGTGCTAATGGGGATAAGCACAACATGGAAACACATCACTATCACCTTAGCATAGTTTCCCCTTCACTTTAGGCTAGCTCCTTGAAGCCACGCAGGGTAGCTGAATCCACGAAAACAAACCTGTACAATACCTTGGGGTAGCTTATGATACAAGTCACTTCCTAAACACACACCTCGATACATAATAAGATAGACCAGTGTCAATGGAGTATCCAAATGTCTTGAAAATATTCAACTAAGAACTAAGGAAATAACTACCACAATATAAAGAGGGTTTGTATCTCTTCCACCTTCCTTAAAATGATTGGTAAGTGCTTGTCTCTTGTTTTGATTAGTTTTATACTCCTTGGAAAGGGTTTTGAATTTACACCTTAGATTCTCTATAGTGCACCCTACATTTTTTTGCGAGATGTAACCACTTTGATGAGCCCAAAACATGATGATTTCTTTGTATGTGGCCATGATGGGATGATTGGTGTACAAGTGTTGGTTATTTGGTTGGCCAGATCCCCTTAGTTGGACGATCACTGCATGTCCTTTTAGTCCCCATTCTCAGGGTGCTTGGTTTTATTGCTTCGATCGATTATCCCATGGAGGTGGTAACTCCCTCCAGGTCAGGCATTTATGTCATGGATAAGTATACATACATTATGAGGTGGATATACTATAATACATGATTTAAGGGGCCCTAACTATTCACTTCTTCTTTTTGCTATTTAAAGGTGATTGTGCTTTGTAAGGGTTGTCACATACATGGTTTAGCACACTTTATTTACCTCACATGGACCCTCTCTTTCTTATGTATGTACCACACTTTGGTCATGGGCCCTTGGAGATGATTCTACACATGATTGTCGAGTTTCAAGTTTCCAAAGATAGTGTCAACTTTCAAGGTATATCATGTTTTTCGAGGCATTGGTCACACTCTTTGAGGCACAAATGGACTATTTGCATCCACATGAACCATGTGGTAGATGCCATAGCGCTCCCATTTTTTGACACATTTTGGAGGTGTTTTCACTTACTAAAGAGGGTCAACCCTCACATGGGGCACTTCATGATAGCATTGGGGTTTTGTTTAAGCCAACTTGATGATGTGGAGGTCACTTAAATGACTTTACACCTTAAGGATATTGCACAACACTCACTCATGATGACGTGGATGGACTTTTGATCACCTTATAAAGACTTGATAGACAAAATGGAGGAGCCGTCCACCTTTAGAGGGTTTATTTAGACTTTTGGAGAGGTCGTTCCTTACCTTAAGGGTGAACGTTGAAGCTAGGACAACCAATGATCATTCTTTGCCATGTTTTGAGGTCTCCCAAGTCACTTTTGAATGGAATGTTGCACCCTAAGGGAAAATCGTTCCCCTTAGAGGGTTGACGTCACCTTTTTGTGAGGGTTTCAAGCATGTAAAGTATCATTTAATTGTAGTTTGACATAGTCTCCAAGTTGTGTGGATGACAAGTCACTTTTGTTTTGATTCCTTAACCTAGGTTTAGGGAATAAATGATGGGAAGGAGTTATGAGTCTCATCTTTAAGTATAGGCCCTCTCATTCCAAATTGTTGTGGATTGTTGGAGATCATTTCAAGCCATTCATAAAAGAGTTTTTACTTGGTGTTTTGGTGCCAATTCTTGTAGCTCTTTCTTTCGTAGTTATTCTTCTTGGTACTTCAAAGAATGTAATTGTGAACATGCAAGTTTCTACCAAAGCTAGCAAGATTGATTAGTTGAGGAGTTACTAAAGCTAACATTTTTCATTCCATATAAATTTTGTGTCCTTTGAAAGTAATACAAAAAGAGGATATGCAATCCTAGAATAATTTTCAATAAAACAACGATAATAACCAGTTTTCCCAAAATGCTATGCACCTCTTTTTCTGATTTCAGAGGGGGAACTTTTAAGATTACCTCAATGTTGGCTGGATCCACCTATATCCTTGCAGAAGAAAGATAATGGCCAAGTACAACTCCCTCATCCATCATCACGTGGCATTTTTTGTGCTCAAAGAGAGATGAGTTTGTTTGCAACATTTAGACACTTTTTCAAGATTAGCTAGAGCCATGTCAAATGTATCGCCACATGGCATAAAATCATCCATATAAATCTTAGGAGAGTCATTAACCAAATCTGAAAATATTCCCAATATATCCCATTGGAAGGTAGCGGGTGCATTACAAATCCCAAAGGGAAGGACTCAATATGCAAACGTACCCCAGGGACAAGTAAAGGTAGTTTTTTCCTGATCTTTAGGAGCAATCTCGATTTGGTTATATTTGTTGAAGTTGTCAATAAATGAAAAAAAAAATTCTTACCTGGCAAGGCATCAAGGATTTTGTCAATAAAAGGAAACGAGAAATGGTATTTTTGTGTGGCTTTATTCAGTTCTCCATAGTCAACACAAATTCTCCATTTGTTGTTTTTCTTAGGTACAATGACCAGTGGGGATACCCACTCACTGCCTGAGATTGGGTAGATGAAATTGATGTTCAACAATTTCTAGAGTTATTTTACAATATCTCTCAGGGTTGGGTTCATTCGGTTTTGCGGTTGGCGAGTAGGTCAAAAATCTTCTTTTATATAAATGTGATGGGTACACAGATTAGGGTGAATTCCCTTCATATCTGTGTAATCCCACACAAAGGCCTTTTTTCTCTCTCACAACAACTGAACTAGATGTTTTGTTTGAGTGAGAGATATATTTGGATTAATGTTTAAGGTTTTTCCCGGCTCGATCTCAATTGGGACACTTTTATGGCTCAAATCTATAGGTATCAACTCTAAAGTGAAATCATCGACGATAATCTCTTGGTTAGATTTATTCATTATAGAATCTAAAAGCTGGAATGTTGGTTGAGTAATAGATGGGAGATTACTGATAAATTTGTTGATAATATCGTCCTCTATCTCATCCTTGAAACAAAGAGCCTTATCGACTATGAGGATCGGTTGTACGCAACCCTCTTTCGATTCAAACTCATCCCACAAGGGGCTTTCGTGGTCCACACTCGATTTGGCGGGAGGGTATAGGATGAGGTTATATGTAGATTTTCCATCAGAGATTGTCATAAACCTTGACTTGCAACTAATAAACATGTCAGTCGTAGGCAACGACAGTCTGCCTAAGATCAGGAGGTGTCCTCCTAAATGGGTTTTAGGCTACAACACTAGGAAGTTGGCCAGGGATTCCTAGGAATCTATGTATATGACGATATCTTCTAGAACCCCTTACATCATATTTTAGATCGATCAACCAGTTCCAACACAGTGGGGGTAGGTTGCAGGTCGGTAAGTCCAAGCAGTTCTATAGTTTCCTTGGTTATGATATTTACTGCAACGCCCAGATCGACAAGTGTGTTTCGAATGATCATTTTTCATATCTGGGTGGTTACTGTTGGATTCCCAGGGTCATCATATTTAGTGAGTGGGGTTTTACCTAACATTAGTTTTGACAATTTTCCTACTACCTGCACTGTGGGCGAATCCCTAGGTTTCCTACCAGGGTTTTTAACACACATCACCCTCATTGTTTTGGCATAAATCAGGACATCTTTAATAGCTCACAACAATGGAATTTTGACACACAAGTTTTTCAATTCTCCAAGAAAGTTGAACTTAGGTTGTGGGATGGTTCTAGGTATTGCTAATCTTTCCGGATATGGAGCAGTTTCAGTAGTAGTAGGAATAACATCCTGAGTTTCAACTTGTTTATCGAGAATTTTAGTGTGAGTTGTTTCAGTGTGATGTTTCTTCGATTGCTAATGAATTGGGGTTGTTTCTCTAGGTGAATTTGTTTCTAATGTTATGTGATAACATGTGATGTGTCCTGGTGTATTACTCTCCCTGATCTTAAGTGTACATCGTTGCATTCAACATGGGAGATGCAATATGTAGGAAAGGTGGGTTTTTCAATTTGTTGAACCACCATATTATTTGGGTTTGGGTTAGGTTGCATAGGTAGTTGGGGTCGTAGTGGGGGATTACTTGGTAACACGTTTGAAGGAAGTGGCAACGGTTGTTGTTGTACGGGTAATTGAGTCTGTATAGGGAAATACCCTCCTTGAAAAGAAGAGCCTCGCCATCCTTGAGGCCATGGGAAGGTCTGATTTGGATACTACATTTAGGGCGTGGGGTATTGAATCTGGGGAGGGCCAATAATTTTCCATGGGGTCGAAGGATATTGAATTTGTTGTGTGATCTGAGGATTATACATATTATTCCAAGTATTGAAAGACAAATATGGGTCTTGAGTCATACCTTGTAGATGCGCTTTCCATGGCTTCTTGGAGATGAAATATGCTTGCTCAATTTCTTCACTTGATCCTCAGAATATTGATTTCAGTCCTAGCAACGATGGGAAAATTCTTGTTGGATGGTCTAGTTCACAAATTTCACATACCTCCACACTGTCAAGTAGAAATTTCTTACGGTGATGCTTCTCCTTGCACTTGGGACATAATATTGCCAATTCCTTTTCTGCTTTAGGTTGCTTATGTTTTACTTGCAGTACATCCATTTGCATGGTTAAAGAGCTAAGGATATCAGTCTTAAAATTTTGAAACAAATTACTAATTTCTACCCTTGTTACTACACCATTGGCTGATTTTTGTATCATGGCATAAACATCCCATGCTTGGGTTATGCTCTTTGATGATCCCCTTGAACTTCTTAGTCATGGAGAAATGATGTCATTGTAAGGTTATTTTGATATGTTCCCTTTTCCCATCAAATTCAACATGTCTAAACAATCATCTCTCATTCCTCGAATCAAGATTGTCTTTAATATGTCCTTGTTGAGGTCACTATGTTTAGAACTCTGCAAGTTATATTGAAGGTGTTCAAGATAGTCCTCCAAAATTTCTTCCTCCTTCTAGGTCATTTTCAAGATTTCCTCCCTTTGGTATCTTATCCTACAATAGTCTTTATACTTCCCCATAAATAGTTGTTTCATATTGTCCCAAGAGGTGATGGAATCACCACCAAGACCCATAAACCATCGTTCAACATAGTCCCCCAAGATTTCTTCCTCCTTCTGGGTCATTTTCAAGATTTCCTCCATTTGGTATCTTATCCTACAATAGTCTTTATATTTCTCCATAAGTATTTGTTTCATATTGTCCCAAAAGGTGATGGAATCACCGCTGAGACCCATAAACCACCTTAGTGCAATTCCTTTCAAAGTAGCAGGGAATAGATTCAAGTTCTGAGCATTTGAAGTGTAGTCGTAGCTTTGACATAGAACGTCAAACTAAAAAAGGAAGGTATCCGAGTCTTCGCTAGCCAAACCATGAAAGTTCGAAAGAGTGAAGAGGGGAATATTTTTCATTGGTGCTTTTCCAGGAATGTACCCAATGGAGAATTCAAACATGGAGACTTTGTTGTCTGCATTTGTGTTTTCCATATGCTTTTGCCACAAGATGTAGATTCTTTGCCAATTTTCCCTGGGAATATCCTTTGGTTGTGCGGATCTTCTAGTAATTGCTCAGGGTGTCCTGCAACACTTCCCTAATCTGGAATGGGGTTTTCAAGGGGTTGATTGACCTCCTGCCTTGAGTCGTGGTACTCTTGATTTTGTTCATCTATATCCCCTAGGCCTTATTTCAAGTCTCGGTATTCAAATTATGTTTCCACTGCATATGATTCAACACAGATAGAAGGCTAAGAATTGATCCCTTCCTGTGGTTCAATCTTCCGACAACTTGGTCCTGAGGCAGATGATTATCCTCTTGAAATAAGCTCCTAAATGAATGTCACTCATCCTTGATCTTTATTTCTTTTTCCACCACGACCCCTCCTGCCTACGAGTGCTACGGGGAAAATCCCCCTATACTGGGTATAGGTACAAGAAGAGCGCTAACTTCCTTTAAAATATAGTTCTACTCTTAAGCTACCCCACAAATATCTAAACTTAATGATGAGAGAGAGGAAAGAGGATCAATGGGTGCACCTTTAGTCCTTGCGGTTGGCATAGACCTATTTCGCTTCTTGTAGCCTCTTCGATTGTGGGTCTCCTCCCAAAGCTGACCTACAAAAACTTAGGAAAACAATGCTACGACGTATGAAATCTCTCCTTATTACTTTCAAGGTTTAAATATAGAGATAAATGAATAAATCAATAAAAGCGTATAGACATAATGTTTAGGGACAAGAATGAACTCTTTTATTCAATATTAAGATCAAAAGGATTACAAAATTCATTGACAATCAATCCATGAACCATGTCCGAGGTCCTCTATCGTGGCTCCAAGTGCATCAATACCATGCTAGCTTCTCACAACCAACTTATCAGTTGGGAAATGAGAAAGGGTTGTATAAGGATAAAAGGTTGGAGGGGAAGGTTGAGGCCAAAACTCAGAAAGGGATGCAAAACTTGGGCTAAGAAGGTGAAGGTATTTTGATAGTGTTTTCTTATTCTTTTGCTTGTCTTGTCAAATGACACCCCAAGACCTCTTTTTGTATGATAAAAATATGGTTATTTGGTTTGGGGATGGGCTACAAGGTGTAAAATGGTTAGGAAACCCTCTTTATCCCGTAAACTCCGCTGAAGTCTTTGCAATTTTATATTTTTTGCAAATTTTGGAGGTAAACCCGAGCTAACTAGCATGAAACTCGCGTATGTATGCAGGATAACTAGCATGCAACACACATGTGTACGCGGGCTACTAGTACAACATGGCATGTACATCATCCAAAAAGTTGTTTTTTAAGAGGAAGCCTCAACAATATTTTGGCAAAGTATGTAAGTGGAAAGGCCAATGTCTTGTATGCATAGGTAAAAAATTTTTGGACTGTAACAGAGGCCCCCTAATGTGTGAGGTAAGAAGAGAAACTGATGGCCAAAATACATTACAATATCTTTACACAGAGGGAAGCACATAGTCGAGTGAGCCTAAGATGAGTGTTCGTGAGCGTTCCATCTGCAAAAATAATAATAATCTCTCTGAGCCCATTCTCAGGATGAACTAACCATGGATGCCAATTGAGTACATTGTAGATCCATGTCACATACGACTACTAGAAAAAATATAAATGTCCATATAAAGTGTAGCTATGAGAAACACACAACAGATCTACATCTCAAGATCATTTGATGATATACAAGTACAATACGATATGTATCTTCAAGAAGCATCATTTCTTGTGGTTGGAGATGAGGACTTCATCGTTTGAGAAAAAACTTCAAGATCTTCAAAAGATTAGGTAGGAGTACAATAAGAGTGTAAGACTCACTACCCTGAGGTCTTCGACATGCTGTCAGGGAAAGACTAGAGGATCTCGATCATCAGGCACACAAATTCATTGATTTTGAATCCAAACTTGACTGGACTCTCGGGATGGCTGACTCATGAAATTCAAGAGATAAACTACAGAATGGCCGACTCAAATTGGAAAAAAATTCCTTGGACAAAAGAACGAAAAACGATGAGACTCGAGCAACGTAATATTGACATAAGTCTGTGATACAAGAGACACCACAAACTCTCCATATGTTTGAAAGAGTAACCAAATGGAGGAGGACACAACTCTATGTAATGAGAACAACTTCCTAAGGTCATAATGGATCCCAATGCTTGACGAACAAACAAAAGGATGTGCTTTGTCCAAGGGTGACTATCTTGCTTCTGAAAAAAGAGAATGTATATCTCGTCCCCTCTTTTTGGAATATTTGATTTTTTTTTTGTGTTTTTCAAATTTTTAACGCGCTTGAAAACGAATAAAATAATGCTACATTACAAAGGAGAAATGAGTGTCACGGGCAAGAAAACTGGTTGCAAGAGCATGGAACATACTAATGCTCAGTGTAAGGAGACATGTGCAGGATAAGGACACTCAGGAAAATTCCTCCATGGGTGAAGGTGTTAGATCGCAAGGGAAAAAAGTGCTACAAGGCTTGCATTTAAGGAGTGCTTTTGAAGGTTCAATTAATAGCAACATGAAGCCGGCATTAGGCCAAAGACGCAAGGATGTGACATGCGATGTGATTAAGTATGACACAACATGAATCCTTTCATGTGAAGTTTTACGAGCCCAGAGAAGGCAAGCTCGGTGGTTTTTCAAATTTAGAGAGTCTGAAAAACACTAAAATATGACCCAGAGTGTTCCTTTTTCATAATTAGTGTAGCCGGTTTGAAAAAGGGTTAAACGTATATAAAAAATACGTCTCTTTAATACTATTTTAACGAGTGTGATTGAGACAAGATCACTCGGATATCTTTTCAATTTTAAGGAATCTGAAAAGAGCCTAACTATGAACTCACAACCTTTTTCTAAATTTAGTCTCCTTAGCTTGAAAAAGTATAAAGTATAACTTAGGAGAACTCTCCCAGCGAGACATGTCTCCCGAGGCATACCTTTTTCCTGGATAATCTATTGGCCTGAAAAAGGATTAAACTTATGCCAAATAGATATTCTTTCTGGACCAATTAGCGAGTGTGAAAAGAACAAGGTCACTCGACAATCTTTTCATATTTAGGGAGTCTGAAAAGAGCTTAACTATGGGCTCTGAGGAGGTTCCTTTTTCGTAAGTAATCTCCAAGGCTCGAAAAAGAGATAAACCAAAACCAAGGAGAATGTCCCTTTTTCGAAAATTTAGTCTCTTAGGCCCAAAAAAGGGTTAAACCTATGCCTGAGAATACTCTCCTAGTGAACCGAAGCTCCTAGGTCATACCTTTATTTGTAAATTAACCATCTAGACTGAAAAGGGGTAAACTATCTCTGGATAGATGTGCCTTCAAATTTGATTTTGGCGAGTGTGAAGGGAAACAAGATCGCTCGACAATCTTTTCAATTTTAGAGAGTCTGAAAAGAGATTAAAGAAGACTCCAGGGGGGCTTCTTTTCTCAAGTAATCCAGATGAGACCAAAAAAAATAAATAAGATCTCGTTGGATGTTGCTTTCAAAGTTTAAACGAGCCCGAAATACAAAAAACTATGCTCATAGGGAGTCCCTTGGGTAAGAGCCAGAAAATATGAAGAAGAATGAGGCTTCAAAATGCAATCGTGACGGGACTAAAAGTACTCCCAAGCCTATGGAGAAAACTCACGGCATGGACACCAAAATGCAGCAAAGGATCTACCTAGGGAATCCATGTCGAGGAAGGCTCTACCACCTAATTACAACATTTCTAAAGCAGTAGAGAAGGTTTTGTGTTGCACTTCAGTAGGATCGATCCTATGGCAAAGTGGAAAAGTAAAAAATATGCAAAATGCAGGGTGGTGAAAACCTAACTTATATAAAAATGTCGAAAAACGACTTTTACCATGGGACGATGTAAGTGTAACCCATATCAAGAAAGCACCAAACCATAATACCAAGTTCATTAGAACGAACCAAAGATCTCTCAAAAGGGAACTCAAGTAGTTATCGAGCCAAAAAAAGGGAAAAGGGGACCAAATTGGGGTAAAAGGGGAAAAAAAGTCTATAAATAGAGGTGGACAACTCATTTTAACCATTGAAATTTGGAAAATAACCAAAAAGGTAAAAAACCCTCTTCCTCAAAATGCAAATTCAAGGAGACACGGTAGACGAAAGATCCTCACACTTGATCCAAATAAGTAAAAACATCCTTTATTTTTATTTGCACCCATCCTTTTGCTTAAATTATTGTTTGGAAGGCGCGCACCCTTGTAAAAGGGTCAGGCCTGCTTGTATGCGGGTTGTCCACGCCCAACCCACGTATGTACGTGGGTAAAGTAACACTTATCCCGCGTACATACGCGACTGTCTTAAAGATAGTCCGTGTACACCTCTTTTAATGTTAAAAAAAAAGTGAAACAAGGGCTAAACCTCTCCAAATTTTGTGCAACAGGATGTATGTCCATTGGTGGGAAAGGGAACACGAGGAACTAGATGGCTTGGTGGAGGAGGATCCCGGGGCTATTGGTGGGAAAGGCAACACAAGGAACTAAATGGCTTGGTGGAGGAGGATCCCTGGGCTATTGCCATGTTGAAACAATGTGGTATGTTGAAGTTTTTCCAGTGTCCATTCATGAGGGAACAACCTAGACTGTTGAACCACTTGATAGAGTATTGGCATCCAGATGCAGAGGTGTTCATGCTAGAGGGTTAGTCACTAACTCTGACGGTGGAGGAAATATACTTTTTGACCAGACTCTCTAGGAGGGGAGAACCGGTTAACTTGAGGACCTTTCCTCCAGGGCCATACAACATAGAGGACTATATTGGTATGTACTGTAAGGCAGACACTGAGAACATAAGATCTCAAGTGTTGATACATAACACTAGCCTCAGTCTCTGGATAGTATTATTCATGATTGGGTGGATCACAGGATCCACAACACTTCACCAGGCCTCCTGTGCACAAATGCATTGTGCATTTCAGTGATTGGATGCCACTATTTTTACTGGAGTACTACCATTCTTACATGCATGAAGAAACAACTCACCGACTGTTGTAGAAGAACGAACAAGAACTTCAGGTTCATGACTATATTGTGCACTTTCTTCTTTGAGAGAGTGCCTAGACTTAGCATGAGGGAGATAGTACGAGGCCATATTGCCTCCTTTCCGACATTGTGCAGGTGGGCAACTTTGTTGCCTAGATAGGGTGCAGGGAGGGTCAAAGAGGCCTTTGATGACAATTTTTTTGATTGGTGGGCCTGTCAGATTCCGGTGATAGAGGAATACCCATATGCATGGATCAATTTCTTGAGGGATCCTGATATGCCCATGCCCCCTGGCGAGGAACATAGAGAGATAGATATACAAACTTTTAAAGTTATTTAATTTTTTAATTTTTTTTTAAAATATTATCCTTTTATGGTAACGTTAAAGTACCGAATCAAAGATCTGTTATATATGGATGTGGGACCAATGCGACCAACTGACTTTTTCGGTACCAGGCATCGTACTCGAACAAAGGCCGGATCAGCAGGAGCATGAGGGCCAACAACTACAGGAGGACCCCCAACCAAAGAGGCTGAGAGAGTACTACGGCGAGTTGGGAGGAACCTGACGGCTCTCACTCGTGCAGTGTGTTATGAACATAAAATATACATAAATAGATATTCATAACATAACAATAGTAATAGTTAATAAATAATAATTATTAATAATGAAAGGTCATGTCTCAAAGGACATGACTATTGGTAAAGGGCACCCCTGCGTGGGTATATAAACAAGCCCTCATTTCTCAATTGTAATCATCTCATTATATCTATCTTATATCTTATTATTCATTTATTGTTTACAGTCCTATATGGATTATTTTATTATATTCCAAGTATTTTGGATAATTCTTGTGTGAGCGAACTTTGTTCGTCTCAATGGAAGATATAGAGGACCTTCCCCGACTATGAAGCCACATGTATTAGGGGTGCCTAGAACTTAGATCCAGTTATTCTGGCATCTTTTGAATGTTATGGTTCATTATAGTAGGGCCAATAGGCCTAGACCATAGTTAGCAATGGACCACACATGTGCCGAGAGCACTTTTTGTACTTAGTAGTGAGGGATTGAGCCCAACGATGTATATCATCTCTATTTGAGGCTTTTATGGCCCATTTTGTACTTATGACATTATTTTTTGGGATATATATATATATATATATATATATATATATACATATACATCTTTTTTGTCTTATGGAAAAACATTTTGTACAAATGTATTTACATGTATGTTTATGTGTGAGCAACATGCCAATCTAATACTTGATTAGCCCATGTATCAGTTAGTTGATTAAATCTCCTAGGAACATGAATATAAGTAATATAATCAAAATAGCGTTTTAAGAGACATACCCTAAGGAATCGTCGGTGAAGGGTGGGATCGTAAACACGGTATACCCCATTTAACTGAGACACAACCAATTGAGAATCTAGATAAACCCAGAGGTGAGAAATACCATGTGACAAGGCATCACGTAGTAACACTATTATTGCATTGTACTTGGCAACATTATTGGTTGCTTCGCTTAGAAAAATGCCTCCAAGAGACATCAACTGACCAAAAGGTTTGAAAATCACCCAAGTTGCGGAAGCAAGCCTCCGAGTGTGTCGTATGGCACCGTCTGCGAACCCAACATAAACTTCAGATTCACTTGACATCTGCCATAGTGAAAAGAAAACACAATGAATACACATGCATAAAACAAAAATACAATACTGTATAAAAACTATACATATGTACAAGAAGTCACACTCATGCAACTGACCTAAGTGTAATACTTCTTAAGGTAGAGCCCATTTCTAGGCTCCGGTAAAGCATTACCCTCAAAATCAACCAGTCGATAAGCACCATTTTCTAATATTTTTTTCACAATGAAAAGTCTGAACCACATGGGTTTGAACTTGCCTTCCCCCAAGGGATATTTTTCTTGGTCGTAGACTAGGACAAGATCGCCTTCAAATAAAATCCGAGGGTGGATGGAACGATCATACTGACAGTTCACATGTTGTTTGTGAGCCTCGTTGGCCAAGGCTGCATCTCAACGCTGCTCGAGATATTAAATATGTTCTTCAAGTGTGTAGTGTCGAGAAGTAGTTCCACTGCCAACTTAAGAGAAGGGATTTGAAATTCAATGGGTAAGACTACCTCCAACCCGTAAACTAGTTGAAAAGGAGAAAAACCGGTAGCAGTCTTGACTGAAGGTCGATAAGCCCAAAGTGTCGAATACAACATCAAATGCCAATTTGACTTGGCTGAATTAATCATTCGTTGAAGAATAGTCTTGAGAGACTTATTAACAACCTCTACCTAACCATTATCTTGTGGGTGGTAAGGTCACAAATGTTCTTGTTTAAACCCTAGTTTTGATGTTAATTCAGACATCATTTTATTCTAGAAGTGACTTAAATGGTCTACGACAATCTTCTTCGGAATACCAAACCTGGCTATGATCTGGTTAAAAACGAAAGGGCAGTCGTTTTCCCGTCATTGCTGAATGTCGACATAACTTCAACCCACTTAGTAAAGTAGTCTACTGCTATGATGATATAGCGATGCCCCCTAGATGAAACTTATTGACATGTAGTGAAATCAATCCCCCACTTGGTGAAGGGACCGAAGACAATAAATGGGAACATGGGAGATGGGTGTGCCCGCATCTTCCGAGAGAAGATCTAGCATGGGTGGAACTTCTTGACCGCCTCTACACAATCTTTGATTAACGAGGGCCAAAAGTATCCAACGTGAAAAATCTTTTGGGTTGTTGCTAAGTCATATAGATGACCACCATTTGCTCTTGTGTGATAGTCGTTTAAAAAAAGATTTTCTTCTTTGTGAGTGAGACATCAACGAGGAATGAAATCCACTCCTTGACGATATAAAGTGTCATCGAGGATAAGATAGTTCCGTGCTTGGTGGTGTATTTGTCGATGATCATCACGAGAAGTAGAAGAAGGGATCTTCAAAGTCTGAATATACATAAGAATATCTCCATACCAAGGTTCTGATGACGCGATAAGAAAAATATCTTCATTGCTCGGTGACTCTTTGGGAGAAATATCGCCACTTTCGACCAGAAGTTCCGAGATTGGTTCAACAAAGACCAAGGACTTTTTAGATTTCATTGAAACAAAATACAAGTCAAACTCTTGCAGAATGACTATCAATAAACTGATTTTTCCGCCGATGACCCGTCGTGTTAACACATATTGAAAAGGGTTGACGATGGCTATGACGATGGTCTTCCGAAGTAAGATCTAATGATAGAACCATTGGACAATGTGGAAAGCTACCAAAGAAAGTTTCTCAACATGTGTGTAGTTGAGCTCTGTTCTAACTAGGCCTCAGCTAAGATAGTAGATAACACGATCTTAGAGTGCGCCATCCTCTTGGACCAAGACCATGTCGATAGTAGACTATGTGGCAGCCAAACACAACAAGAAATCCTTGCTATAATCTGAAGGACTAAGCAGAGGGGCAACCGCTAGAGCGTGTTTCAACGCTTCAAAAGAGCATTGAGCTGCTTCATCCTAATAGAATGGGACCCCTTTTTTCAAGAGACACATGAACCCTTTAGCAATCTTGTCATAGTTAGCAAAAAAATCTCGAAGAAAATTGGCTTTCCCCTGTAGACTCTGAAGCTGGGGGATTATGCGCGGGGGAGGAAATTGAACTATTGCCTCAACCTTCAAAGGTGTTAGTGTCCTATAAATAGGTTGTTAGGATGTGAGTAAAAAATGTATGATAGGGTAAAGTCATGCTTTGGTCTCATAAAGACCATGGCATGACTTCTCTTAGGTTATGAGTCAATGGGTTTGTGATTGATAAATGTGTTTAAGTAAGGTCATAAAATAAAGTTGAGTCATGAAACATATGGTCTTGGTGCCAAAGGTATGGGTTTTCATATCACTAAAGAGTCATAATGAAAGATCATGAGGTCAATTCAAGTTAGTTATAATCAGTCTTGTCATGGTACTAAATATTTCATAAGCTCAAATCTGTTGGAGGCACGTGGCATCATCAAACAAATTATAGCACTGCACAAGTTGTTACACAACTTCCTAATGCTGTGCAATTGAGTATTAAGGTGCGATGAGGTATGATGGGTACAATTGATGGTTTATTTTGGCTTTATCATTCAAATTGTTCATCCTCCAAGCGAAGAAACCCCCATATATCGCTCTCATCATTTGCAAATTCAAAATCTTCAATCCAAGCTTGTTGCATAGAGGACGATGTTGTTCATTGTTGTGCAGAGGACGTTGTTGTTCATTGTGGCGCAGAGGACACTATTGTTCATTGTTGTGTAGTGGAAGTTGCTTTCATTTTCTACGCACTACACAAATGTTGTTGCTCTCATTTGTTGTGCACTGCACATAGGTTTATTTTTTCATTTGATGCGCACATGATCCAAAGTATTAAATTTGCACTGTTAACTTGATACAACAAGTTGAAAATTTCTCACATTACTACGCACCTTCAAACGACCTTGCTTCCACACTCTCTAGCTATTGTTTCAGATTTGGATGGAATTCTTATGCACAATGTTATTTTGTTTGATGGATTATTATACATGATCATTTTGTTACCCTATTACACATTGAAAATCTCAATTTTGATTTGTGAAGGACAAATTCATAGCTGCGCAATAGGCACACTGCACAACTATATCAGTCTATTTTGAGCAGCAATATGAGGTTCTTGTCAAAGTCTGGAATGGGAAATCTCAATGTGATAATGAGATAAGCATTTTCTGAATACACTTAAATAATTTATCAATCAGGAAGTAAAAGTGAGCTCTTCATGGCAATTTAAATATGTCAAAGATTTAAGACGTGAGAAGCAAACATGTTTTCTGAAGGAAAGAAAGGGTTCTTGGGCACCTTGCCATGATTTTGAGTTTGTTATTATCATTAACCATCTCCATCAATCAATCCAAATCAAGAAAAAAAATCAAATTTCACGAATATCAGTTGTCACGCAAGTGCGCTGCGCTTCTCCTATAGGTTACTATTGTGCAACAACCTTACTATGCAACTGTGACAAGGGATGCTGAGTTTTTTACTTTTTTAGTGGTAAACTTAAAACTTGGTTTCCGACCAATTGGAAACTAATTTTTCAAAACTAAAATAGGTTTTTTTGAAGAACGGACCAGATAACAAAAAAATCTCTTTGTTTCTTCACATATGTTATGGTTTGGGAGATCCAAATGGATCTTTACAACCTATTTTCCATATTTCAATATTTAATGATTTCATGTTTTAGTCATCATCTTTGGGTGCAGATTCTGAGAATAAGAAGAGGAAATTTTGAAAAACCAAAGAGGTTTTTGTCAATAACATACCCAATAACAAAAACCTCTTTCATTGTTTTCACAACTATCATGTTTTGGAAGATATGAAGTGATATTTGAGGCCTATTTTCAAAATTTTCACCAAGCCAGATTTCCTGTAGGTTACTGTTGCGTAGCAAATTTGCTGCGCAACTGTGACAGAGTGTCCAAAATATGTCCAAATCAGCATGGAAAGGTCAACAGAGGCTCCAAATCATCATCAATGAGCACCAAGGTCAAGTATCACCGTATCAGGGATTCAAACACCTTTTTTGTCAAGTGGTTATGATGCAATAAAGAGTCAAGTTTGACTCCTTGTTTTTAGTAGTTTGTTTAGATTTTAATGCCAAAAATATGTGTAACTGTAGCTTAACTTAGACAAGTTTTTGAATTCGAATTTAGGAGGATAGGAGGAGACTTTTTGTATATATTTTATGGATCTACATCAGGTTAAAGGTGTGGAGTGTGTGAGGAGAAGTTATTGTGTGCATTGTAAACTGTTTTTTGAGACTAATGCAAATTGTTGAACCATGAGTACCTGGAACTTGTCATCAGAGATTCATGTGATTATTTCTCCTTTATCCTTGTGCTCCTACTGTGCATATTTTTACATTGTCTTAATCAATTTATTTTTTATGTTTTCTTCTGTATGTTAAGGTGAAATACATGTGTATGAGCTCATCTGAATCTGAGGCTCTATGCATGTATTTTTATTCTTTGTTTCAGGTATAATTTCCTTGGGATTCATCCTTGATAGATGCCCTAAGGGATTACTGTTGCCTCTTTGAATTTTTCACTACAACGACATTTAATTTGTATAAAGGAGTGTTTTCAACCTTGCCTCTGATAAGACATTTTCCAATTAACCAATGTTCAATCCTTTGTTAGTCTCTGATCCTACAACTCCATTTCCCAATGGATCTTCAATATGCTCTGCCACCAACTCATTAAATTCATTTCAAAATTAGAGATCTAGCCTTTGAGAATAAATCCAAATCAGTCCTTTAGTGACCGATTTGAAAGAGAGATCCCTCTCTGAAACTGGAAGGGATAACTTATAGTTTCCAAGTGGTTTGTGGTTACCTTTGTGATTTTCTTCCTCATCCAAATAAATTTACAAAGAGATAACAAGAGGATCGACCATGATCCCTCTAGTTGACACAATAAAACCTAACAAGCGTCCTGAAGTCACACAAAAACTACACTTGTTTGGATTCAAGCGAATCCGATAGTAGTGACACCTCTAAAAGATAAGTCGTAAATGGGCGGGATGATCGGATCTCCTACAAGAATGTGATGCCAGATCATCGAGATACACCTCGACTATGTGTTTGAGGTCGTGGAAAGAAAATGACATGACTTGCTGAAAAGTGGCTCTAGCATTCTTAAGGCCCAAAATAATTTTTCTATACGTGAATGTACCCCAAGGACAAATAAAATTTGTTTTATGTTGGTGCTCAGGCTTGATTTGAATCTGATTGTACCTAGAAATACCGTCCATAAAATAAAATACCTCACAACCCGCACATTCATCGACAATCTGGTCAATAAATGGGGTTGAAAAATTGTCTTCCGGGCAAGCTTTTTTCAGGTCGCGAAATTCCATACATACACAGATTGTTCCTTGCTTCTTGTTGACAGGAACATGGTTCGATACCCATTCTGTCAATTGCATAGGATAGATGAAACCAACCTTGATGAGTTTCTCTACTTCAACCTTTATCATCGTTTCTTTATGAGGATTGACTGGGAGAATCTTTTGTCGGACAAGCTTAACATCAGGGTAAGTTGTAATATCATTTTCAACGATGCGTGGATCAATTCCTGACATCTCCTCATAAGACTAGGAAAAAACGTCACAAAATTCTTTAAACAATTAAGTGTAGATATGAATCTCTTCGAGAGAACAATCCACTTCGATGAATACATTTTCCATGATGCCAGGGATTTTGGAGTTGTCGATAGGAATCATTTCAGCTATACTTGCCATGTTTCCCTCGGTGTATATTTAGTGCATGGAAAGATGGTTAAAAGGACAAGGGGAATCTCCATTCACAGTCGTAATGAACTCTCCTTCCTCTATTCTCCTCAGCTCGGGTAAGAAATACGATATGTGGTGAAGATCGTCCCAAGGTCTGTTTGGCCCAGTCATTGCCTCTGGAATTTCCTCATCAGAGGGCAAGACTAAGTCCAGGGGATCGTAAGTGGCGAGAGAGTCTTGAGCCCAAACAAGCTCTAGAATGGGATCTAGCTCCTGTGGGGGAGCCAGATCATGGTTTATCGAGGCTTGTTGGACAATATTGTATGCAACCTCAACAACATATAAGGGAATAACCATTCCAAGGTTCCCTACCCATTCCATCGAAGCTGATGGGGAAGGTAAATCCATGGGTCATTAAAGTAATTTGTTCTAAAAGACACGACTTAAAAAATTGCAACCTTCGGCTAGTTGGGGACATCCAAAATAAACCTAACATCATTGGCAGGCAGTGGATAATCAAAACTCCCCATCAAAGACATAAACAATCCAACACCTAAGTTAACGGTACCTGGATATGGGTTGTCAATCATTGGGACCGTGGATGCCCTCGATGAAGGGTTAGGATGAGAAAAGGATAACTGAACAATGATTATAATCTGGCCTTTGTGAGGAAAACATAAGTCCTAAAAAATGATGGATACAACCGCTATCATAGTGTAGTTCCAACTTCTCCCTAACAAAATATTGTAGTTGAGAGGTGCATCGATTATTTCTACTTCGACGCACACAAATTTTCCCTCCAACTGCATGGGGAATGAGAGAATTATGCCATGTGGTTTGAAATATCGATTTTCAAATGCAATTAGAAACGTGGGCGATAGATACAAGTCAGGCTAGCCGATGGCCTTCCAACATGCCAACGACATCACACAAGTCGAGGCACCCTCATCAACCATTGTATGGAAAATGTTATGTGTCAACGATTTCATGGTGTCCACCACTACTATCTGAAAAAAAAACATGGCGAGGAATATGAGGTTTATGATCTGTAGGGTAAAAAACAATCATTCTTGAGTTAGTGGTCTCGATTGCTCCCAAGACAGAAAAAAACACTTTCCTCTGTGAGGGGAAATTTTGGAGAACTTCTATACCGGATATTGCACAAGGAGTTTGTGCCAAATCCTCCACGATGGAGTAATTCTGAACGGCCCTTGCATTTGGGTTGTGAGAATCCTTTTTGAACACACCCTTAGGGATGCAAGTCATCATTTCTCCCACAGTCTTCTTAATTTGAAGAGGAGTCAGTGGGTTGGAGGCTTCTTTACCTTTCTCAACAGATTCTGACATTCTGTAGTTATGAGAACTGGTCTATAGATTAGCTTCAACTTTCATCATATAAATGTTTGCGGTCCCGTTGATAGTATTGGGCGTGGGGGCTCCCTGATTCCCCCTAGGCACACTTGTGGATGAGGAAGATTGAGCCAAAATTTTCCCTTGTGGAAAAGGGTTGGTCAACATGGCAGGCTGTTGTTGTGCCAATATATTTTGGGCTTCCTCAAGCTGAGGGCATCGGTGAGTCAAGTGGTCGTCTGTGCAAAGCTTACATGGAAACTTCACCTTTCTCTTTTCATTTTTTCCCTTGCCAACATTATTTGTAACCTTCTTATCCCCCTTACCCTTCTTGTTTTTAGGTTTCCCCTTTCCCTTGGTTTTTTGGTTACCCTTGGTATTTGTCGATTGCACACTGTGTATATCCAACGTTTGGGTTACAGGGGCAGTCGAACTAGGAGTTTGGTTGGCCAGAATCGGTTGAATTGATAAGTGTTGTAACTGATTATACAACTGATATGTGGGCTTGCTCTGTGTTGAGCCTACTATATCTTTGGCATGAGGCCCAAACTTATGTTTGGTCTTGTCGAACGTCAACGGTGGTGCATCGGGAAGGATCTAGTATAGCATACCAGATTGAGAGTAAATCAACTCCAGTTTTTGGCTCTCATGATATCATCTTCTTTAGAAAAAAATCCAAACGCCGCGATGTATTTGGATACACAAGGTACCAAGGACTTTAGGAACCACTCAAGAAAAAATGCGGGAGGGACCTTGAATTTAATCAAACTCTTTTGTCATTTCCATTCTCATATGTGATCCAAGATATGGTCAACTTTCGTTTGCTCGAAGTTGGCCATTAAATCGATGTTGGCATCGTATCTTACTGGTATTTGGAAATGGTTTAATAAGACCATATCTAGGTCGTTAAAGTAAGTGTACTTTGAGATACTGAGCTCGATATACCATTTCACGACACACCCTATAAGAGTGCATTGAAACAAACACAATTGAACAAAATCATCCTTTAACAAGTTGGATGAGCACCATAAGTGAAAAGTCATGACATGATCACCTGGATCTTCACCAGGCTTGCCTTCAAACTTAGGGATGTCCAAGAGAAACTTAATCGACATGGGGGGCCAATGCGGATCATGACAGATCGGGTCGTTCAAAAGTCTCGAAAATTCTAGAAAATGCAGAGTTGTCAGAAAAGGTAGTTTTGGTTGTGGCAGATTCAAATGAAAAGAGGGGCCTAGATTTTGGCTAGCTCCAGGTTTCCAGGAAAAGTTTGACTGTTGGCCAGGGTTTTGGTAGAGACTATGGTGGCTGTGTCCAGTAAAAGGGACTTGCATTTTATTCTGCATCGCTAATTGATTCCCATAGTTGGATGACATGCCCTGTGCAGGGATCACTCCTTGTACAATATTCCAAGGACCTTGGTTGGGGATGCCCCCAACCGACCCTCCTACCATAGGTATTGAACCCTTCCTAGGGTTCCCATGAGCGTGGGAGGGGTTTACCGAAATCGAAATCCCCTGTAAGGGAAATGATCCTTGCCAAGGATTTCCAAGACCTTGTGAGGGTTAAAATCTTTTCATCGTTCCTTGCAACAGAACGAAACCTTACGTAGGTGTTACCCATTATTTTGGTCATCTAGATGGTGTATTAACAATGGTGTACTCATGCTCCCAACAAGAACTTTCTCCTGAGAAAAGTAGTATTCATCTCCTTCCATAAAACATGTTTTTAAAGATAGTTCGCAGGCTGCTTATAGCCTAGGGTGCGAGAATGACCCATTCTCGCAGGCCACCTTCAGCTAGGGTGCGAACTTCTCACACTGTTCTCTATACCTAGGGTGTGAACTTGTTCTTAAGCTAAGAAACATAAGAAGAAGGTCAACAACTCTATTCAGGACTTGGTATCTTTTTCATTGAGAAAACTTCAAAGAAACTTTTCACTTTGTGGTTCTCGCAGGTGCCCTTTAGGCACAGTGCAAGGTTCTCGCAAGTTCCTTTGGGGCCACCTGCGAGAATGATGCATTCTCGCAGGTCCCGTGTGGCTGGCCTGCGAGAATGGCTGAGCGCAATTTTAACCCCTAAAACAAACTCAAAAACATGATTTTTACCAATGAAAATGAAAAATCGAACCATGAAAAGATAGAGGACAAAGAGCTTACCTCACTTCCGGAGACGGTTCGTCGAATGGATGCTCGTACCTCCCGCAATCGAGCACCGAAATTCAAGGGAAAAAGAGGGGTTTTGGACTAAAATATTGGCAAAGTTATAATGACTATGGTAAAAAGAACTTTTACCCACTTATATTTACTTTTACCATTTGTTATTGGTTTTTATAATTGTTTTATTTATTAAACCTAATGCCTAATACCCTTATGAGTGAAAATTTTGCAGACGTAACACCTCAACGTTCATGCACAGGGATACATATATTTTTTCTCTTCTTCATCGCATGTTTTGATTGTTTTTCATGGTTTTTGTACAAAACCTCGAGCTTGGTCTTTGTTCGTTCTCACGCTCGAAAATACATGAGAACGTGATCGAGCACACTTTTAACACTTTTTCGGGCTCAACAAGGTTATACGAAAAAGGAGACCCCTTGGATTCCTCTTTAAGCTCTTTTCAGACTCTCTAAACATGAAAATATTACCGAGCGACCTTGCTGTTTTCACGCTCGTTAAAGTATTTGAAGAAAGCATCTGTTGGGCGATAATTTATCTCTTTTTCGGTCTCATCAGACTATTTTACGAAAAAGGAACTGAGAGAGTTCTCTTTTAAGTGTTTTTCCAGACTCTATAATCATGAAAAACCTTCAAGTTTTCTATCTTTGGACTCGTTAAACAAACATCGACAGACCTGTAATGGGATCGAACCACTCCTTCATGGGGTTCTTTAAACATACTCCGAAGGACTCATCCGAAGGATGAGCTTACATCAACAAGCATATGTTATCCTCCTCAAGCTTGCGTAAAAATAAAGAGGTACTCGCCAGAAATGGTGGGGGGAAATTTGGGAAAGGGATGTGTTTTCGTATTTATATTAATTGGCATTAAGTGTCACTCTTGAATATGACACCCCCCTATTCATTATTTGAAGCCGGTTTGGGATATCCATTTGTCTCTCATTTGATTTGCTACAAGGTCATACCCTGCGTCGTCTCTGAGTCAATGCTTCCAAATCATTGATTGTGTCATTCATATGTTCAAGAGAAGTCCATCCGAAACCTCTATTGAGTTGGCCATCTGCAAGTGTCCATTATCTCCGTGTCGGTCTTCCCTGTGTCCAGTCCAACTTACATCATACTCTGTTTCACCTTTAAAATCTGTTACTCATTTCGTGTCATTGATGGGGGATACATCAAGGCCCTCCTATGACGAGTTTTGTTTCGTCGACTCCAGCTCATTATCCATAAATAAGACTTAGAAATTCTTTGGTACCTTGGAACTTGCATGCCTCAATGGAAGGTTTCCTCACTTTCGACAGTGGGTTTCCATCATTGATCCCTGATCGAAATATTTCTTCGGGTGTTCGACCTCAACTTGTTCATTCACATTCGGTGGATTGTACTAGTGTACCTTGGGAGTCATTGACATTAATGGTGATTTCCCTTTCACTTGTTAACGATTTCATCAATGACCGGTAATCAAGTGGTTCCTACTATGTTCGAATTCAACACATGTAATCACATGGTTAGATTCGTACTTTCGGGTGACAGGATTGAAGACCCTGGATCTCATCTCTTTGGTCTAGGTTGCGATGGAATATGTATAATTTGCTGACACATAGATCCACTTTGTATGTCTCAAGGGTATGTCATCTCAATTTGAATTTTCTTGCATAGATCCACATTGTATTCCTGGTGGCTATGTGATATTTTGACGGCATGGATCCATAGTGTATGATTGGTGGCTATGACCTATGATTATAGTGTCATCCGTCCATGATCTGAGTATGGGAATGCCTACCTCAGAACTAGTATGATATTCTGTATATGCTTGGTTGTTCGTAGGTTTCCAATTAGGTGCGCTCCTAGTTTTCGACACGCACACGCAGTTTACAAAGTATTTCGGCTATCACTAATTTTGGCCTCATACTTTGGGGGGCATTCTGTTACCCATGATTTTGGTCATCTAGATGGTGTATTAACAATGGTGTACTCAGGCTCCCAATAAGAACTTTCTCCTGAGAAAAGTAGTATTCATCTCCTTCCAGAAAACATGTTTTTAAAGAGAGTTCGCGGGCTACTTATAGCCTAGGGTACGAGAATGACCCATTCTTGCAGGCCACCTTCAGTTAGGGTGCGAACTTCTCACACTGTGTTCTATACCTAGGGTGCGAACTTGTTCTCAAGCTTGGAAAAAGGAAGAAGTCTCGAGGGTTCTAGAAGGGAATCTTTTAGAGAATGGGTTGGCATTCAAATGGTTATCATTTTACTAGTTTCCCTGATTTGGTGGGATCATTCTCATCTATGTAACCATCTCATCCTCTCTTATATATTGATAGGATTCTCATGGAAAAGGTTAAGAAAGATTAATTGGAGAATTGGTGGAGGAATTGTGTGAAGAACCCAGCTTGAACAGGAGCTTGGAGACTCTAGCAAGTCTATCAAGAGGAATTGGATCTTCTTCATGCAAGGATTGAGCAAGTGTGTGTGTTGGAACCAAGAGTCACCGAAAGGAAGCTTGCGACATCAAGGCGATCAGGTTGTATCTTCTACTTTCGATTAGTATGATACACTGGCATGTCCTTTTCCCATAAAGTCATTCTTACTTTATTGTGTAATTCCTTGATCATACACATAAGTTGACGATTGAATACATTTTGCTATCTTCACTTTGGTTGGTTTGTGTTGTCTTGGTCTTGACCTCACGAGAGCATCGGAGCGAAGCAGGAGCAAAAGAGACCCAAGGAAGCGATATAAAGGTATGTCATTTGTTGCTCCTTACTATCTATTTCAATGGTCATAACTTAGGGAAAGAGTCATGTCCTGTCCTGTGTTGTTCTAGATCCAAGTGGATCTAGGGAGATCTGTTAGTGTCCGCACCTACCGATTAGTCCGATAACAGTAGGGTTTTGTTGACCAAATATGGGGTTGCCCCCATATGAGAAAGTAGACTACGAGAAAGTTTTATCTCTGAATGTATCAAACAAAGAAAAACGCATGGATCCCACCAGAGTCATGTAGGATTGAGGTCCAAGGATCCCTCCATTGAACAAACTAGAGTTGGTATTAAGTCCGATCGGTTGTTGGAAAGTGCCTCCAAGCGAAGGGGATGAAGGATGGATGTGACCCCCACCGTAAGGGATAGCGTTGAATGGGGCAGTGGTTCCCATGGAAAATCCTTTCAAGGGAGCATTAGAGATCCCTTCCCCCAGACCAATGTTCTGTATAATAGAGTAGGATTGAACCGAAATGGAGTCAAAACCTGACATCCCATATGAAAATGGAGCACCATACACATTCTGGATAGAGGGAACATTGGTCAAATTCATTGAAGGGATTGTGCCACTGCCCAAAGTAGTGAGTGTCTATACAGTCGTAGTCCTGATAGGCGGAGATGGGGGAGGAGGTACAACACCCCCTCCTGTGACAACTAAGATGGGAGTATGAGGACTCTCTAACTAAGTAGCACTAGTTTCTTCCATCCCCGCTCATTGAACAAACTATCATTCAGGTGAAGTCACCTCAGGAGGTACTATTTTAATTAGAAGCAGTGCCGACAAGTCAGTGATCGAAGGGTTAGTTGGTCTGAAAACTTCAGCCTCAAGGTCAGAAACAATGGATTCCTCCAGAGAACGAAAGTATTCTCTAGGATATGGCTTGGGCACAATTTCCTATGGATCGGTAGCTTCGAAAGAGACTTTTTGATCTAGCATGCATCTCAACAGTGGCATAGATGGATAAAAAGTAACCAGTGGCAGGCCCTGAAGCCTACGCGAATGACATAGTTGTTGATATTCCACCTTTTGAAATGATCAACCAACAATGTAAGCTCAAGCTAGTGCAAAACACATAACACACACTAAATAGTTCCTAATGGTAAATCAAGCAAACAACTGACTGATAGGATGAATAGTTACGCCAATTGACACTAGAGAAACTTACCGGTGCAAGTGTAACTCAAACATGGAAAAACCCTCCAAAAATACTCTGAGAAGCATGATCCGATGTCCTCCCTGGGTACCACAGTATACCCCCACAATCACCCATGTAAGTCCCTAAAAATAGGAAACTATTTTTCCAGCTCACAGTCAGTCACCAGGTGGGTACATTCGACAATAAGGATGATCATAATGAGCAGGATAACAAAGTCTGAAGCCTTTCAAGGGTACCGAAGGAAAATGGTCCAGAAGAAAATTAAGGATCTTGAACAGATTCAATTTCCACGAGGCTCTGTAGTCAAATGCAATCAGTGTAATTCCCAAGAATGACCCTCAATATACGATCCCCACTATGCTTGGTATGACTTTGGAGGGGTTATATCCTATACCTTTCCTCGCACGACCTCGTGTTTACTGTTGAAATAATGTAACTGGGAAGAACATTCTTATTATTATTGTTATTTTATTCATTGGATTAATCCTCATTGTGGATTAATCATGTCGATAATTGTATTAGGACCAAATCCCCTTTTGCAGATTGGTCAACATACAATTATAATAGGCAGAATAAGAAGTCGGCCTCAATAGTTAATTAAGAGACCCAGAAATATAACAAAGGTGGGTTTACCCACCCAGATTGAGAAGTTGGCCCTGCCAGTGAAGAGACACTTCACACGTACCAGAACTTGTATAAATACAGGAGGCTAGCGCCTCATTTGAACACAACTCAGTTGCTCATTCTTTTATGAGGCAAGCTACAATTACCAGTTGGAGAGAGGAGAAGAAGAGTGGTGCAT
>ML793541.1:391677-407875 GCA_009831015.1 Picea engelmannii
GTTGTTAGACATAAAGAAAGATGTGACATACACTAAGCTACTAGCTTAATAGTTGTGACATTGATCCAGTGTAGTACTGCCAGCCTAATGCTCCGATGAGGTATCATTTTTTTACTGATACATATTTGATGCAGATGATGATAACATTCTTTCGAGAATGATGATGTTGTCGATGAATAAAACTTCCAATGACTCATAAATATGCTAGCCAATGTTTCAATATGATATTGACAATACTATCCTCCTGATGCCATTGATGATGCATACCTCTCTCGCCTGATGCTGATGAAGAATACCCTTCTTGTTAAGGGGGAGTGTTGAAATAATGTAACTGCAAAGAGCATTCTTATTATTATTGTTATTTTATTCATTGGATTAATCCCCATTGTGGATTAATCACGTCGGTAATTGTATTAGGACCAAATCCCCTTTTGCGGATTGGTCAACATACAATTATAATAGGCAGAATAAGAAGTCGGCCCCAACAGTTAATTAAGAGACCCAGAAATATAATAAAGGTGGTTTTACCCACCCAGATTGAGAAGTCGACCCTACCAGTGAAGAGACACTTCACACGTGCCAGAACTTGTATAAATATAGGAGGCTAGTGCCTCATTTGAACACAACTCACTTGCTCATTCTTTTATGAGGCAAGCTGCAATTACCAGTTGGAGAGAGGAGAAGAAGAGTGGCACATCTCTTGGAGAGGACTATCTGCATTGGTTTGAGTTATCTCTTGAACATTGTATTAGCAATTTATGATAAGGAAGTTTTTGCTGGGTTTTCTTCCCCTAGAGGGTTTTCTAGGATAAGTGTTGTGTCTCTTGTGAATGTGTATTTCTCAGTGATCTTGTTCTTATGATGCTCTTATCTATTGAAATGCAAAGAACTATAATAATGGCATAAACATTAACATTTACCCCTATGTTAGAGTTGGGTCCCAATTGACTCTTATGAAACTGGACTTTGACACTTCGTATCACAAACTCTTTATGTTTGTTTAGATGGCCTTGAAGAGTTTTATCTCCACACCTATTTCAAAGCCCTAGAGCCTAGACTATTCAGTGAACCCTACAAACAAAATTCTATTTGATTTTAAGTGTTAAACGTTGATTTTAATTGTCTTGACTTACTCAAAAGGGTACGGATGTGCAACTTATGATGTTTAAAAGAGACAAAAGAGAAGAAATACTTTAGAGCATTCATGCAAAAACAAACTAGATTCTTCAAATTGAAAGAGATGGCTTTTAAATATTTGTAAATGCAAACTTTTCAAAATAGTATTCCAAGATCCTATAATGCAAAAGCTTCCTAGAATACGTTTTTCATTTTACGATGTAAATGAAAACAACTAGAATTTCAGGGAAATAACATAGAAGGAACTTTGAATTTCGTAAAACACAACCTATGCTAAAACTACCAAACAAAATTCATAACTAAATGCAACAATTTTGAACTTTTATCTTTTGAAATGCTTAGAAAAGAAAAAACACAAGTAAACTATCTTTTTTATTTTTTCAAAGCATAAACATGATAAAGAGAAAATAAACCCAAGACTCACATAGACCCTAAACCACTGCTTGAACGCAGGGATTCACTAGAATCCATAGGAGGATCTAACACTTATAAGTCGAATCTAAACCTCTAAAGCAAAAAAAAGAGAATGAAGAAACGACATGGGTTCTTTATAAAGAGAAAGTTAAACTGAATCTTTAACCCAACCAAAGACCATTAACAGAGACCCTGAAGAGTTCAAGAAGACCTGAGAATTGCAAAGAGACCATTAACTCTTTTATTCAATATTAATATCAAAGGATTACAACCTTCATCGTCAATCGCTCCACGAACTAGGGCCAGGCTCCTCTATCGTGGCTCCAAGTGCATCAATCCCACGCTAGCTTCTCACAACCAAATTATTACTTAGGAAAGGAGAAGGGTTGTATAAGGAGAAAGGGCTAGAGGGGAAGGATAAGGCCAAAACTCAGAAAGGGATGCAAAACTTGGGATAAGAAGGGGAAGGGATTTTGGCAGAGTTTTCCTATTCTCTTGCTTGTCTTGTCAAATGACACCGCAATACCTCTTTTAATATGAGAAAAATATGGTTATTCGGTTTGGGGACATGATATAAGGGGTAAAATGGTTAGGAAACCCTCTATATCCCGTAAACTTCGCCAAATTCCTTACAATTTATATTTTTTGCAACTTTTGGAGGTAAACACGAGCTAACTAGCATGAAACTCACGTATGTACGCGAGATAACTAGCACGCAACATGCGTGTGTATGCGACATACTAGTAAAACAAGGTGCGTACATCATACAAAAAGTGGTTCTTTAAGAGGAAGCCTCAACAATATTTTGGCAAAGTTTGTAAGTGGAAAGACTAATGTCTTGTATGCATAGGCAAGGCATTTTTGAATTATAACAACTGGATTAGTATTTTTGGGGGAACGTTCTTGTCTTGCTTTATTCATGCAATCTACATATCCCGAGTCCTTCTGAAATGCATCAAAACAATGTCATTCGTATTCTTTCACCCTTAATAACCTCCCTGACAACGACGCCAAAATGTTGGTGTAATTAATTTTGTAATTAAAACAATTCAATCACTCAATATATTAATTGTCAACCCGGGGCACGTCTTTTATTGCAAGGTTATTGTGAAAAATATATGCAGGAAACAATTCTCTTACTGAAACTATCCTATAACCTTAAAACAAAACCTTGAGAATTAAACACACACTATAGTCTATATTTCACACTTGTTGATAGTAAAACACTCGTGCTTGAAAGGAAACACTCTTCACACTAATTCGGAATTAAACACACTCTCACTGCCTCGAATTAAATAAACACTCAACTAAAATGAAATCACACTTGCATAAATGATGAAATCTCACTCTTGCATAAATGAAATAAATCCACACTTGCATAAATCAAAGGCACTCTAAAAACCTCACTCTGCACACTTGCTTTAGAAATGAATCATTTGCTTGGAAAAGAAACAAACCACACCCTTGCTTGAGAAATAAAACAAACTACACTCTTGTTGGGAACGAAATAAACTTACTCCTTACACAGAAAGCAATTCATTTGACTCGAAAGGAAACACACCCTGCCGAAATAGAGTAAATATGAAGCTAACTAATAATTCGTAACAAGTACCCTCCTATGAAATGGTTGGATAACATCAACATCCCAAATCTAGTCGAGTTTCATTAATTCAACAATAAATTGAGATCAATCAAATCAACAAAGTAATCGTGTAACAACAACAATCAGTAAATTGAATCTAATTCAAAATATAGTTGAATAATAGCAATATGCATCCGCACAAGAACACTCACAATCAACTGTAAATAACAGTAACAACAATAATATAAATCTATAACCATAGAGTAACACACTTAACAATAATCAATCTCAAAATAACCTTACCTACTAGTACAATAATAGTAACCCTGATAAAGATTTGGACCCTTCCTCCTTGGCAGGGGCTAGAAAAGTACATAAACTGCAACTTAAATGAACATAAACTGAAGCACAAACTTGTTGAGTCTTTATTAATAAAAAAATAGGAATTACATATGCAGATGTTGTTTCTCATCGACTGAACTCACTGTTCAAAAAAACTAGACTAGCCCGGGAGAGGAGATACTCTGTTTTTAAAAGATCCCCCTTCTTAACTAATATTAGGAAAATGGAAATTAAGAACATCCTAGAGAATCTTTCGATTCTCAAGTTGTTCAATACAGTCTTAATTAAGAATATATTCAACATCTTTTACAACCGGTTGTAACAAAATATGATTAATTACAGATCTTTCTCAATGAGTTGTCCCATAACTCGGATTGGAAAAATAGACTCGTGACAAACACAATAATCGTGAATTTGTAAAATAGCCACGTCATCCAGGAAGACAATTCATTGCCATGAGTGACTTGCATGGATCAACAACTCGATGAGCATCAACACCAACAGTAGTAGTCTTCGGATAACATCGCCGACCAGTTGGGAGTAACAACACTTTGGGAGTAACAACAGTTGGGAGTAACAACAGTTGGGAGTAACAACAGTTGGGAGTAACAACTTCTCGAGAGTAACAAGTTCCTGAGAGTAAGAACTTCCTGGGAGTAACAACTCTATTAATAGTAGATCATCCTGTAGGAATTCTCAAAACTTTGTTAATAAATACCAAAAACAACCATTATCCTTCTCAAATGCAAGCAATACTTAATGAATTGAGGCAACATATGAACTTAGCGTACCTAGACAAAAAGAAAAGATATTGAATAATAATGGTTATGAAAAGGACATGGATGATATAAGAAAATCGGGTGAAGTAATAATAACAGGGTGGAAAAAAGTGTCAATTCCTGAACCCAACAACCAAGTTTGAGAAATACAATTATCCATTGCCAAACATGAAAAACATACTGCAAAGAATCGAAGTATCATAAATGTCATTTTTTTTAGATGGTTTTTCATGCTATAATCATGTTTTGGTGAACAAAGATGACATGCATAAGACATCAATTACCACACCTTGGGGTACTTATGATTAGTTGAGGATGCCCTTTGGTATGATGAATGCAGGCACTACATTCCAAAGAGCCATGCACTATGCATTCAAGGATCTCATGGGGAGAATAATTGAGATCTATAAAGATGATCTCATAGTGTTTTTAAAGGAAACAAAATCCCATGTCAAACATATTAGACAGGTATTTGAAAAGTGCCCCAAGTATGGAATCTCATTTAACCCAATGAAGTTAATATTTAGAGTTTTTGAAGGAAAGCTTCTCGGGCATATTGTTTCAAAAGATGGGGTAAAATTTGATCCTAAAATTATAAAAGGAATTAAGGAAATTTCTCTACCCCGAACTCATAAGGCTTTGCAATCATTTTTTGGAAAGATGAATTTTGTTTGAAGATTCATCCCAAATTTTGTTGAGATCACCAAGCCCATAACAAAGTTTCTAAGGAAAGATGTCATTTTCAAATGGGACGAAGACAATAAGACAACCTTCAAACTTATCAAGGAAGCTATTGAAAAATCTTTGATATTGGTAAGTCCAAACTATTCCAAGAACTTTCAATTTTTTTCTTTTGCTTAAAACAATACAATTGTGGGTGTATTACTTCAAAATAATGGTCAAGATGAAGAACAACCCATATCCTTTATGAGTAAAGTTCTTAGGGATGGCGAATTGATATATTCCATTATGGAAAATAAAGCTTATGCTTTGGTCAAATCATTGAATCATTTCATAATGTATGCTGAATATTCCAAGGTGATTTCCTACATTCCCCATTCAACTGTAAAAGATATATCGACTCAACATGATTTCTGAGTAGCTAGAGGCAAGTGGATGACTAAGATTCAGGAATATTATTTGGAAATTGTATCCATAAAATTGATCAAAGGTAGAGGTGGAGAATATGTTAACTGAAGGAAATTAAACTGCTCTTGGACTACAAGATGATGTATCCCCTATTATTTCAGCAGTAATTGAATAATTGGAGTATCATGATTGGTACACAGTTCTTATTTTCTATCTCAGTAATCTTACAAATCCAAGGTACCTTCTCGTGTTGGGGAATGGGGTGGAACATGACATGAAATATAGGACACAATCTTGTATAGAATCGAAGCAGAACAAAATTTGAAGATAGAGGGTGGTGTCTAATGACACTGTTACAACACTTAAGCATAGTGCATTGTGATCAAAATATCACAATGCCCATTGCACATATTTATCCACATGATCTATTGCAAAATCTTAGATGATGATAATGACCCAAGGGGTCTCTTTTTATAGTCTCAATATCTAACCAAATTCCATAGAATCTGGAAAATTTTGTCCATGTGTAACCATCGACTATTAGAGTAGACTCTACAAAATCTATGTTTTCAAGTTGGCTCAACAAGACTCGACCTAATCAACTATTCTTCTAACTCGTAGTCGATTGTTGGGCTAATTGATTCACCATTCGATTATCTTCTACTGTTGGTTGATTGTCTAAACGAAATGCACGTCAACTACTCGACCGACTGTTGTAGTGTGTTGGTCGATCGTCTTGCCAACTATATCCATATGTAGGTCGAACTCTTGACCGATTGAACCCATGAGATGTGTGATGAACCATCAATTATTAATGTTCCAACACCCCCCATCAACACATGGATCACGAGTTTCAAGAGGTGAAATTACGTCACTAGGACACCCCCCATAATTGCATCTTCCTGAAGCCCAAACATCGTGTGGAGCTTGATAAATTTGTCTTTAGCCAAAGGTTTGGTGAAAATATCAGCAACCTGATCTTCTATTCTGCAATATTCAAGAGGGACAACGTTTTCATGAACCAATTGTCTCAAATAGTGAGAATGAAGATTCATCTTACTGTAAGAAACAAGATTGTCAACAACCTATATAGCACTTTGGTTATCACAGTATATTGTGGTTGAGGTTTGAATAGGAAGGCCACGTTATCCCAAAATTTGGTGAATCCATACTTCTTGAGTACCTACTTGATCGACGCCACACTATTCTTCTTTTGTAGTTGACAATGAGACTACCTTCTATTTCTTTCATGACCATACCAAAGGTCTAGTGCTGTAGCGAAATACATAGCCAAATGTGGACTTTCGATCATCATTGTCGCCGACCCAGTCGAAGTTGGTGTAGCCGACTAGCGAATCTGAACTTCAACAATACTTGATACCATATTGGGCGGTACCCTTCAAATAACTAACAATTTGTTTGATTTCTTTTCAGTGGATTTCTTTTGCGTACTACATGAACCGAGAAACCACACTAACATAAAAGGAAATGTCAAGTCGACTATGAGTAAGATAGATAATATTTCCGACCAATTGTCAATAAAGTGTAGCATTGATTGTGGGTGTTTGACAAGTTTTAGTAAGATTCACTCCAGAATGAAAAGGAGTATCACAAGGCTTGCAATCAACCATCTTAAAATGTGTCAATAGATCCATCACATATTTATATTGAGAAATGAAAAATCCATCACAACGTAGTAATAGTTTAAGCCCCAAAAAATAATGCAGAGTACTAAGATCTGTCATATCAAAGGAGTGAGCAAGTTGTTTCTTCAATTTAAGTACGAGATCATGATTATTATCAGTAATGAGTAAATCATTGACATATACAACAAAAATTAGAGTGTCTTCTTTGGCATGGAGAACATACAAGTTGTGATCATATTCACACCGTTTGAAACCAAGTTGAATAAAACTTATGCCAATCTTAGCATACTAAGCTCGGGGATCCTATTTCAAACCATAAAGAGAATTTTTGAGATGACAAACCAAATTCGAATCCGTCATAAAACTAGGTAGTTTTTCCATGAAAAATTCTTTCAAAGAGGTCTCCATGAAGAAAATCACTCTTCACATCCATTTGATGAATTTTCCAACCAAAGCGAGTAGCAAGGGAAAGAATTAGTCGAATATAATTCATATTTGCAACACGGGAAAAATTTTCAGTGTAGTTGATGCCTTGTTGAGAAAATCCATTCACAATGAGGCGTGCTTTATGTCTCTCAAAAATGCCTTTTGAGGTAAATTTGGTCATGTAGACCCATCGACACTTCATAATGTTCTTTCCTTCCAGCCAGGGAACCAAGTCCCAAGTCTGATTCTTTGACAAAGAATCAATTTATGTCTTTATGGAATGCTCCCATTCATGTAATCCTTCAACATATGTGTAGGTAACAAGGTATGAGGTTTCAAGTACATGATTCATCAAGGAAATGCTATCATGTTTATTTTGACTTTGAGTCTGTCGTACAAGAGGCATCTCCAACATTGGCTCCAACAACTTCAATTGTCTTGGAAGCCCATTAGGGTAGACAATAAACATGTGAACTTCGATTCTCTTTAACATTTTGGTAAGAAGTTGGAGGGTCTTCAGTCGACGGATAATCCAAAATAGAAGACAAAGGACTAGTGGATTTAGAGGTTGACGATCTAGTTGGAATAGGGAGAAAGTTTAATTGTCCAGTC
This sequence comes from Picea engelmannii, assembly GCA_009831015.1. Lineage (NCBI taxonomy): Eukaryota > Viridiplantae > Streptophyta > Pinopsida > Pinales > Pinaceae > Picea > Picea engelmannii. The sequence continues at coordinate 399,705 of ML793541.1, forward strand.
GAAGGATTGAAGAATGGAACATGAGTACCAGTTTCAGAGACAATACCAAAGGGATCATTCTGCACCAATATAGAAGAGGCATTCAATAACGTGATGCTATAATACTTCTCATCAAACCATACATTATGTCGGATAATGATTTGTCATTTGAAAAGATCAAACAATCAATAGGATTTTGAATCTTCATAGTATCCCATCATGATGCACACATGGATATTTGCGTCCAACTTCTTTCCACAATCATCATGAATGGGAGCCCAGGAAACACATCCAAACACATGGAGGCATCCAATTGAAGGCTTATTCCCACACTATTGTTTGACTGGATTCATGGAGGGAACAACTCAAGTCAAGATGCGGTTGAAAATATATTTTTCACAGTACCCCGCTTCATCCTAGAAGCGAGGAGGCAGGTCTTTATCCCGCAAAAGACATCTGGCCATTTCAACCAATGTCTGATTCTTTCATTCCAAAACACCATTATGTTGAGTAGTGTGAGCAACTAACTACTACCATTCAATACCAAATCGAAGTAGTTATTCTTCTAAGGGTTGATTTACATAATCACCACCATTTTCTAATCTCATGCATTTGATGGGACGACCCCATTGTTTTTTAGCAATGGCATGGAAATACTTGAACTTCTCAAATACAAGGTTCTTATTTTTCATGAAAAATACCCATGTGAAGCGAGATAAATCATCAATAAAAGTCAAAATGTACCTTGCACATCTAGTGAAGGTAAATTGATGCAATAGATGTCACTGTGAACTAATTCCAGTAGGTTTTATGTTCACTATGTTGTACTAGAGTCAAATGGTGCCTGATGATGATTCCTTGGCACACAATCCTTACAGACTCATTCGGGGGGAAACACCTTCGACAAACCATCAACCATGTTCTAAGTTGCTAGTGTCTACAGACTTTGAAAATTCAGATGTCTGATTTGCTCATGCCAAATTCAAATTCTCTCATCAGTGTGAGAAACAAGTGCAGTCAGTTCGGGTTCAGATCGAGTCAAGTCACAAAACTTGTACATAGTGCTTGTCAGGTCGAGAATCCCACTAGAAAAAATTGACTTGTCTTTCTTCAAATCGTGAACATAGAATCGATTTGCCAAAAATTCCACAATATTACCTATCTGGGTCAACTGAGCAAAAAACAATAGATTGACACTAAATTTTGGCACATGATAGACGTCAACAATCTTCCCATGTTTACAAGAAACATCACTTTGACCAACAACATCCATAGAAAAATCATCAGAAACATAGATTTCACAATCCTCAACTTTATTCAGTCTCATGAAAAAAAAGGCATCTTTAGCCATGCGATGAATGCACCCAGAGTCGACAACCCATTCGTTCTACACGGAATGAGACAACATGGTCTAATAAGTCTCGAATTGGAAGGTGAAATTATCAGTGGGTCACTGAAAAACAAACATATCTCCTTCAAGGTGTTTAACCTTCTCCTCAAATTCATCTCGATCCTTATAATGGTTTTTCTCTGTGACATTTCCAGTCTTTCCACAGTATTGACATGTATTCTTCTTTCAAATTTTTTGTGGTTCTATCTGGGGTCCCTGGTCATGGTATGTAATTTTATGTATAGAGGCATCAAACTTTCCTCTATTCCTGGGATCCATATTTCCCCTTCCCTTGAGAAAGTTGGCCTAGTATTTACTACCAAGCTTACCTTCTCCAAGAAATGTATGTTGATCAATAATCAAGAGACCACATAAAGCTTCAAAGGTGTAATCCTTACCATTTTCCTTGTGTGTTTTCTAGTTGGTACTGAAAGTTGATACAAACATGTTGAATGATGTTCTCAAGTTCATGAGAACCAACTTGATGACTTATCCATCCTTCTTCTGATAGTTCTTTCCACATTCACCCAATTTCAACTGGAGTTATTTGACACATTGCAAATAGTCCTTCATTCTTTCAAATGAATGAGCATTGAGAGATATCAAATATTTCTCCAAATGCATGACATGGTTCTCATCAATTCAATCGAACAACAACTTCAACTTCTTCCAGACTTGACAATGACAGTTGATTCCACTAAGGTGGAAATGAATCTCCCACAAGATGTAGGTAATGATGACCCCTACAACCTCATCCTTCTTCCCATGAATCTCCCACAAGATATAGGTAATGATGACCCCTACAACCTCATCCTTCTTCGCATGGTCATCTAATGGATCTGGAATCACTACCTTCATATGCTTCCGCATTCCCTTTCTCTTTAGTATGGTTTCTATATCTGGTTCCCATAATGCATAATTAGATCCATTCAGAAAAATTGGATCTATATTCAAAGCCATATTCGATATATAGATAAACTGATATGTTTAGTAAGTTCCAATCAACAAACCATCAGTCCAGAGTCAATCACATAATAGATCCGACTCAACAATATTTGCAGATAGCAGGTCGAGGTTTTAAACCATCAGCTCCGATACCATGTTGGGGAATAGGGTGGAAAATGACATGAAACTAATGACACAATACTATAGAGAATAAAAGAGGAACAGAATTTGAATATAGAGGGTGGTGTCTAAAGACATTGTTACAACACTTAAGAAAAACACACTTTTATCAAAACATCACAGTGCATGTTGCACATCTTGATCTGCATGATCTATTTCACAATATTAGATGATGATAGTGACCTAAGGGGTCTATTTTTATAGTCTCAATATCTAACCACCTTCCATAGAATACATAATATCTTTTCCACATGTAACTGTCGATTGTTAGAGTTGACCCTGCAAAATATATGTTGTCGAGTTGACTTGACAAAACTCGACCCGAATGACTATCCGTCCAACTCGTAGTCGATTGTTGGGTTAGTCGATCCATTGCCTGACTATCTTCAACTGTTGGTCGACTCTCCGACCAACAGGAACGTTGACTACTCGACTGAATAGTGTAGTGTGTTGGTCGATCATCCGACTGGCTGTATCCAAATGTAGGTCGACCTCTTGACCAACTAAACTCAGGAGATGTGTGATTAACCATAAATGCTTGATGTTCTAACATCTGGATCACAAGAAGAGAGATTTAAGATTAAAGGCATCTAAATATTGTTTCATTAACAAAGGCCTTGAATGGAGAAATACAAATGGTTTGATTCTCATATGCATAGAGATAGAAGAAGTAAAGAAGTTAATGGATGAATTTCATAAAGGAACATGTGGAGTACATCATGCAACGAAGAACATGACCCACACGATTCTAAGATGCGATTATTATTGGCCAAGTATTTTTTCATATGTGCATAAGTTCATAAGAAGTTTCCATATGTGTTAGTTCTTCACATAGAAGCATAAGCTAGCAACCATCGCTCTTCAACCAGTTATATTAGAAGCGCCCTTCCAATAATGGGGCCTTGATTTTATTGGTGAATTAAAGTATAACTAAAGAAATGGTCATAAGTGTATTATTACAACTACAGTTTATTTCACCAGATGGGTTGAAAAAGTACAGACAAAGAGGGCCACAAATAAAGTTGTGATGGATTTCTTGGAAGAAACGATCATCACCTATTTCAGGGTGCTAGTAAATATCACTACTGGAAATTCCAAAAATTTGATTATGCAGAGTTGTCAAAATTTTGTTTTGTTTGTGGCATTTTCCTATCACACTCCTCCAATTATTGTCCCCAAGGAAATGGTCTCGCTGAGTCAAGCAACAAGAATTTGAGTACCATTATCAAGAATACGGTGGGAGATAATAAGAAAAGTTGGGATAACAAGATAAAGTCTGTCTATGTAATAACAAAATAAATAAGAAAGACTCCACTAGAAAGATCCCATTTGAGCTAGTCTATGGGATCGATGTAACATTGCGCAACACCCATGTTTCCCCCAGCTTGTAATTAATCATAAAGTAGGATTACCATGCTAAGGCATGTGGACAATGTAAATGTATTATTGTTAAACTGCCCATAACTGATTGTTGGGGAGTGAAGCCATGAAGTACGAGCCATGATATCTCTAGAGGAAAGAAATCAATTAATGAAGAAAGGACCAATGGTTGAATTATAAACCACCCCCATGAATGTAAGCATGGTCTAACTGCAGGATGTCAGCTCGAAGTACCATAGAGACCTATAGACCCGAGCTTCCTTCTGATAGAAGGAACAAGACAGGTCGGAAACCTTCCAGAGGAGGGAAGGTAAGTTACATACAGAGACACAACAAGAGAGGAGACAGGGGAGACGAGAGAACAAGCTCGTAAGGGATATGTGTGAACCCAAATGAAGTGCCGAGAACATTGCTCGAAGGACCCGAATGCGAGCTTGATGCTGAGGAAGCATTTGATAAACCTCACAGAGTCGCTATGACAGAGAGAGTTTCTCTGAGAGATGGCATAAATTCCCTAGTGATATCATGGCTTAGCACAGGGTTGGCCATAGTTCTTAGAATGAATTCCTTTGAGCCTAAGGGTTGGGTGGAAAGGCGCACACCGAAAGTCAATTGGTTGGATGCAACTTGTAATAGATAAGTATTCTCATACCTTGTGAAATTAAGCTGTAATTATGTAATGAAATGGGATATACTATGAATGACCCAGGGATGTGTATTTTTTCTTAATGGTTATACTGGATCTCTTTATTCTTGTTTAATTTGTGTATTTAAGAAAGTACGGATTGAACATGTTTTGTATTCGTAAATGCTTGTGCCATGTGGTGGATTAAGCTAGAGCCACAAACTATGAGTTCGTCAACCTTAGGTACAGTTTCATGTATGCATGTCGACCCTCCTAGTCGTTCTGAGCCCCTTGGAGGATGGAGTTTTTTAATCTCAGGAGGGGTAGTGTAGTTATGCACAGGCTTTCTGCGAGGCAAGCAGAGACAGAGAACCACTTAAGTTCTAGACTTGATGAAGGAGCGCAAGAGTTGTGCATAATATCCTTCTAAGTGTTAAGTCCAGGAGAAAGAGCGCAACGCTCTTAAGTCCTTCATAAATTACGAAGCTCAGGAAGGATAGCGAGATTCAAGTATCGAAAGGGAATATCCTTTAGTTTGGAAGATGAACAGATGAGACCCATTCGGGAGGATCTGAGGTCTGTCACAACCGTTAGATTTGAAGAAGGAACACAGGCGTTAACACCTCGACTCCTTCAGCCTTCGCAAGTTCGATGAATGTGGGTAATCATCATGAAGGGGACTGATCCTTTGAAGTCTAAAACCTGAAGTCATGATGTGATCTGGGCTGTAGATCCAAGGATCTATCAGGACCCACCTTGACCGTCGGATCTGTGAGTTCAGATTTTACATGATGGGAGAATCGCGCGTTGGTGTGACTAAACCTCTGAAAGCCGAAGTCGTGAATTCGACCTAGATCGTATATCTATGGATCCTACGAGACTTCCCTCAGTCATTCGATCCATGAGATTTGAGTTCATTGATTGTGAGTTAAAGTGGAGTTAGATTTTGAAGGTTTCATAATATCGGGAGCTTGAAGCTCTTGGCGGTCAAATTTTCACGATAGTCAAGTTACCCGTACTACCGGTGTAACAAGAACTATAGATGACTTAAGAATCTGATAGAGGGGATGGATGTGAACCATTTAACGGAAGAAAAGTCCATCCCCATTGTTAGATCGATTCATACACTCACTGAATTTCTGAACACTCTGGAGGAAGACCTGTGCAAGGAGTAAACCAAGCCAAAACTTGGATGGAGTGTTGAAAGACAATCATTTGGAAGATGTAGAAGGGTAGAATTCATTGGGATACTAAGCAAGTTTGAGAAGCTCGGAGGGGATGGTGCAAGGAGTATACAAGATTTATACTTATTCCAAGTCTAGAAGCTCAGGAGAGATAGCGTTTTCAGAAATGCAGATGAGACCCAAAATCAAGGACTTGTAGAAGGATCAAGGGTCAAGGCCTTTGAAACGCTTGGAATCTTCCAAGTTAGGGAGGAAGGCGTATGCGTAGAAGGAGATAGGATCTCAGCCATTAGATTTGAGCACGAGGACTAACAATCATTGGATCCCAAAGAAATTGCACGCGGCCTAAACACTTTGTAAGTGCACAAAAGAGTGGACTTGTGAAGTCCTGAAGTTCTGAAACCAGTTCGAACCGTCAATTGTCAAGGTTGACAGGTGGCAATAGATCCAAGATTTTGAGGATTCAAACATAAAAAGAATTGCGGGAGAGAAATCTAAACTTCACAAGAGGCGAAGTGCGAAGTGACTTTGAGCTATTAGATCTAGAGCTATTAGATCTAGAAGAGACGTGGTGTAGATCGGTGGATTCCGGGTAAAGTCCAAAAGTAATTCATAGCCATCAGATCAAGAGGATAGGGGGTAAAAATCTGTAGATTTTGGGTAAAGACCTAAAGCAAGATTCAACCGTTCGATTCAAGTGGATACATGGCAGGAATCCACTTACTTTGAGGGGAAGTGAAGTTTGATATTTGATATCTCAGAAGTTCGGAGACTCGAAGGAAATATCGACCATTGATCGAGAAAAAGGTCACATGATCGTTGATCTAGTTGAAAGGTCAAACCCCTGAAGAAAAGGCAGAGATGATGATTAAGAAGGATAGGTGTCCACAAATCATTGACTTCAGAAGATTGACATATGAAATAAAGTAAATATTGAGACTTGAGAATCCTGAAGTCCAGAATTCTGAAACAAATCACAGTGGTTGATTTGAAAGAGGTCAAATTTGATCCACAACTTTGAAAGGGATAGATATGAGCTGTTAGTTGAAAGGCACTGTCAAGATCATGAGATCGACGGTCCTATAGCATTGTAGGTATTGGATATGCATGAACTTTAAAAATTTGAGGGCAGGCGACAATCCAAACCACGATTTTGAAGAAAGGATACGTAGAGGCTCGAGGAGAATTGCGAGCTGAAAGGTATTTTGGTTTCAAACTTCCTTTTGCCGCACCCGCAATTGTGTGTTTACGTGAGGTTATCTCCTAATGTCACCTCAAGGAGGGGCTTATCAAAAAATGGGCTAGCGGCCAAACTCAAAGATTCCCCAAGCGTGAAGGGAAGGTCACGGGTACCATTAGACCTGCACCTGGAAGTCAAAAGGGTCTGCGTTTAATTATAGAGTGAGACCATCAGGGTCTCAAAGAGTTGTTTGGCTTCATAATTAGAGATCCTTGACTGGTAGGTTGGACTGGTTCCCCGACTTTCCAAATTAGAAACCATGAATGGAGAATTTGTCCTTTAAGAAAAGAATTTTTTTTTTATGCCCCATCGTGGGTGTGTTACAAATTGGTATCAGAGCATGGTTACAATGCTTGGCCTACTTGGGCTCATGTACGAGTCTGTAAGAAGGTATTTTTATCTGCATTTACTCCTTGAGGAGAAGGACCGTAGATTGAACTTGTGATTTTGGGAATTCTTGTTGAATTTTAGCAGAAGAATTTATTTAGCCCTTTGTCAAAGTGATAAATACTCTTACTAGAGTAGGAATATGCTAATTAACATTTATAATAAGACTTGAATGTGGAAGGATTATGTCAAGGGAAGCTGAAGCCTGAAGGATGGATGACCTGGTGTTCGTAACACTGCTTCTAAGCATGCGAAGTTGGAACTTCACGCATTGATGATGGTGGATTATATAATGGTTAATACCTTTGTGGGATTAAATGAATCTGATAGGATCATGTAGGATCCTTGGCAGTTATAGTTACTGCTTTAAATTAAAATCGGAGTATATAACTCCTCATGACCAGATAAAAGTGAGATGGGAAAAACCCTATGGATGTTGAGGCAATAAGATTTTCTTGCTAGACGTTGTCGCATAAAGAGGAAAGTGACCCTGGTTGGTTATTGTCATAAGATAAGGAAACATCAATACGAGATATGACTGTGAGATTAGTCATGTAAGTGATTTAAATCTCAAACTAAAGGACACTAATGATGAAATTAAACTATCAAGCGAATGCATTAGGTAAAAAGGTGCAAGAGATGCACCTACTTATACACGAAAACAAGGCCACAACCTTAATGACTGTTGAGAATTAAGCAGTGAGCCACAAGCTTATATTGATGTTTTTCAAAATGTAATCCAGGATTCTGGTATATATATATATATATATATATATATATATATATATATATATATATATATATATATATATATATATATATATATATATATATATATATATATATATATATATATATATA
>ML793541.1:410975-437790 GCA_009831015.1 Picea engelmannii
TATATATATATATATATACATGGATGCATGGAAACTAACAATTGGTTTGGCTGATTGAAGATTGAAAGCACATGAAGCAAAGGGGTCTTGGATATGGAAGCGTTGTAAGCCCATAAGGAAGACCAATTGCCTGCTGAGCCAAACCATTATGGGAAGGAAAGTCCCATAATTATGAATCCGGTTCTTGTGCAAAACAAATATGTGAACCAAATGTGGAATTTAGAAATCTGCAGATGACAGATTTACAAGAAAATTTTTGAATTTAAAAATTTATGATGTCTCATGAATTTCTGTATATCTATGATACAGGTGAAAGGGAAAGATCTGCAAAGAGTGCAGAGATGAGAAACTGAGATCTCAGGTTCGAGTGAGAACTGTGAGAAAGAGTATAACATGATCGCATGAAATAGATATTGTTGGCTCTTGACCAAATTTTGGAGATCCTTGGTCATGTTTGACCTATTTTGGGACTTCGACAGGCTGGTTGAAGGCGGAGCGCAAGTCGAAGCAGAGATCGTGGGATCTCGACCCCTTTTTAGGGATGTTTTTGGTATTAGGGGTTATGTAACAAGTATGGGATGTCAACCCATGGTTTTTACCCATGTTTAGGCCCATTTTGTAATGTATAAATAGTAAGCTAGGCGATGTAAGAAAGAGAGACCTAGTAGATTCAGCTTAGTGTGGAGCTAGAGTCTTTGTGAATGCTATATGTCAAGACTTACAGAGCTAAGTGAAAGTAATTGTAAGAGGTCTGTGTGTAGACTGTGTAATAAGGATTTGTAATATGACCTAACTTGGGGAAGGAGTATCTGACGAGGTGCGCGTAGATCTCCTGTCCTATGCGGAGTAGGGTTTTTTGGCTCTGTGCTTGTAGAATATTGACAGAAGATAATAAAGAAGAGAAGAGTTGGTGGACATAGCCCCACACTGGGGTGAACCATGTATATCTTGTGTTATGGTTGATTTTTGCATTATGGTTTTATGTTAGTGATGTGATTAATGCTTAGTTCTGATATCTTTATGTATGATGCATCTGGTATAATAGCTGAGTGCTTGGTAATGTGAATGAATGTTAGATCTGATATATCTCTCCATGCTAAGTGCTTGAATGTGTTAGATCTTGTTGAATGTTACGATGCTTTGTAATTATGGTTTATATATGTGATGTGAATAAGGGTGAATGATAACTGCTAAGTTCTTGTTAGAGTGGTGTAATCACAGATCTGTGTCCCAGCTAAGGTTGCAGACACTTGATTCCTATAACCACACTTGACTCTACCTTGGGTGAGACTTCATCTACTTCGCAGGTGTTGTTGAAAGGGCCGATAGTTAGGGTTTTGTTGGTGTGTTGTTGAAGCATTGAACCCTGGGTCTTCCCCTGTGCCAACAAATGGTTTCAGTGCCGGGACCTGAAACTGTGATTGTTGGGAACTGAATAAAATAAATCTTTGTGCGTAGATATGCTACTTTAGTGTGCAATATTCTACTTGAATTGCGAAGCTCTGTGCTAAGAAGAGAAGTCCAAGCCAAATAAAATAGGTAATATATTGAAGCTTTGTGCTCTGAGAAAGGTAAGATAAGTGAAATTTTTTGTTTCGAAAGTATGGATCTAGGTATGTTTGATAAAAAATTTCCTAGTATGAAAACTAGGGCACAGTTAGAAGAAAGAATATTTGATATGAATAGATCTGATAGAATCAATGAAAGATATGTTATTCCTATGCATAGACATAATGTTTGGACTAACAAATGGATGTAGGATCCTAGAAAGAATTTTTTGCAGGTTAGTTACTGTGATCCCAGTGCGCAGTATAGGAAAGGTTGGGGATCATTTAAGAGAAAGAGAGGATTAACCCTTTCTTACAATTGCAGAAGATTGGGACATCTTGATAAGGAATGCCCTGGTAGAATACCTAGTTGTCTTTGTTGTAAAGTTGTGGACCATGAAGTTTTGTATTTTCCTAGAATGATTGCTAAAGTTAAAAACATGAATATGAAACAAGAAAACTATGAGACAGGGCAAGAAACTAAGGATATGATAGAACCCCAGAAAGAACCAAAGACTATATTACTACAGATGAAAGAAACCTTGAATTATCACAAAAAATCAACTTATCAGAGGTCTTAAAAGAGAAAGATTACATAGAAACAAGAATAGGAGACTTTGACATAGACTGTGTTCTGGATGAGGAAACACAGGTGAATATCATGACAGAAAGAACTTAGGAAATTTTGGGAAAGCCTGCTATGGTTCCTTCATTAGGAGGAATGGGATTATTTAGAGGAAAACTGATAACCCTATGTGGAAGACTTACCCAGACATATATGAGTGCTCATGGCACTTCGACAGAAGAATAATTTGAGATCATTAAGTTTGTTGAGAACATGGCCCCATTTTCTATCTTGCTAGGAAAAACCTAGATTGAGAAGGATCAGATGCGAAGGAAACAAGAAGAGGAGGATCTAGAACAGAAAAAGCAAGAACTAAGAGATTTCATGGCTAGGATAATAGCGCACTTACTGTAAGAACAAGAGAACCAGTCGAAGCTACTAAGGACCAAATATATGGATGTCAAAATTGAAAGGACACAAGAAGACTAGAGACACATGTCTGTACAAGAGAGTAGAGCACCTACCCCAGAAAGAGAAGAAGTATTACCCTTGAATCCTATGAGAGACCCTCCATAGTGCGAATTTATCATGCCAAGAAGAGATAAGAACTATAATGGAAAGAGGAAACCAATGATTCAGATCACAGGAAAGAAGGCCAAAAATCTCAGTAAGAAGAGGACAAAGTTAGAAAAAATGCAAGAAGTTCCAGAGAATACTTTGCAGAAGGAAGGTTTCCAGAACTTGAACTTCACCGCAATATCAATATAGCATAGATTCGCACTTCACCATGACGAAGAAATATGGCCATTCAATCAACGCTCCTGAATGGTTAGGAAAGCAGTTATGGCCTGAAAGTTTTCCATTGGACCATTGTGACTGCGCCATAATGGATGGAACTGCATTGAATAAGGCTTTGCGAGCCGTTGAAAGAAAACGTTATGACAATATCTATTTATCCCGTCGAGCGTTGCACCAAGAACACTTTTGCCAATTTTGATTATATGAGCCCACACAGAACTAGTTGATTTTGCACAGTGATCATTGAGACCTTACCATCCATTATGTTACATTGAGTATTGTTCCTCGACCTGAGATATGAGATCTCGACTGTGGATGTTGGACGCAATTAGCACAATAAAAAAATCCATCGAAGAGATTCTAATATACCTCATGGCCGAGAAGGTGATGTCCGTAGGAATCCAAGCCTCATCGACGAGTGGAGTGGAAGCCTCCCCGTCGACTACTCGTGGATCTGGACCATCCGGAGCTGTGACCAAGAAAATAACCAAGCATCGTGATGACTTGGCAAATTTGAAGCTAATTCCATACATCCTACCCGATTACATCCCACCCTTGGCCGGTGTGGTGAGTCGTGATAGTGTCCCAAGGGACTTTGAATACACAGTCATCACTGCGTACCTCCCGAAGGGAATACAATCAGTCAGACCACAGTTGGAGAAGATTCCAACCTTGAATATCAGTGACTATAACCTAGGAGACCGCAAGAGTTATGGCATGCTTTCACCTCACAAATATTTTACCAATATGAAGGGGAAGAAGTCCATGATAATCCCCCAGTCATGGACTATGGACATCATGAGGTCCATTGTCTTTAACGTAATGAAGATACCGCATTTTGGAAGGCACCAGGAGGTTAACGTGTGTGTTAAGCTCCTACTGTCGTGCTTCCATGGTAGGTATCTATGGTTAGATAGATGCATCATTGTCGATCCGGAATTGATCCATAGGATCACCAGATTGAGCATACATGGACCAGACCCGCAAGACTTTTATCCAGGGAAGGCTGCAGACCGAACCCTGGCACAAAATATCAAAGAAACCTACGACGATGTAGAGAAAGGGAGGTGAGGCTACAAGGTAGGCTCTATTCAGAATGGCACAATGCACCTTGCTTGTTAGTTGATTGTTGGAAGGCTAGTCCAAAAGAACAGACCCACACAGGTCACATGGTTTGTCATTGACCTCGCAAGAAAATGCGTGGAAGGACTACAGATGAACTGGGCCAATTACCTAGTCAATTAGTTAGAACTAGATTTTCGCGAAGTTCAGGATCAGGGCTATGAGTTCCATTTTATCTAGATGTTGATCCTCATTGTGTTCATTAATTAGGAGATGCCGGAAGGTGAGACCTTCCATGACATTGAGCCGTTCAAGCCATTAGCTGTGAAGTTCACCATGCTCTGGTATTTGAGTGATATGAGGAAATAATGGTAGTCGAACACAGTATTCCATAGCTACTATCTGCAGCTGAAGAGGGATATTGATTCTTTCCCTCGTATGACGCCAAACACCCTAGACAAGTTCAGGCCCCTTATGAATTTCCGCACAGATAGGCATTTTATTTATATTACTGTGCGCGCAAACAAAAGTAAAGAAGAGCTCTAGTCCTACTACAAGCTCATAGAGGAGGACCTAGAAGAAATCACTAGGGAATGGCCTACAGAGTTCCTTATACCAGTCGACCAGGTAGAACTGTCCGACCCCAACCTCATTGGAAGTACGGTGGTTACTCGCAAAGAGTATGATGCACCAAGCAGTAGCAGGAAGAAAAATAAGGAAGATGTACAAGAAATACACAACACATCAAAAGAGACTGCATCATATTCACCTAGCGAAGGAGGAGATGACGAAGTGGACAAAGAAGAGAAAGAAGGGGAGGAAGACAAGCATAATCAAGGTGAAGTAACACCACCTAGGAACCCCCTTGAATAGGCAGAGACATCCAATAAAAGAAATGTTTCCCCAATGAAACCTACATCGCGGAAGAAGTCCAAAGCGAGTAAGCCAAAGCTGCAGACTGTACTCACAGTTGATGACTTCGTCTTCATTATTGCAGTTGTATCAGATGCCTCGGAAGATATTTTATAGAGAACTGAAGCCAACCAAGAAACCATGTATGAAATAATTGAAGAAAATTTGAGAGGAGTACAACAAGCCCTTCACTCCAGGCGGACAATGTCCACTGCACCCCCGCCACCAGAAGAGCCAAAGTTGGGAGATGAGCCTGCCCAACTTCGCAGAATAGCTGATGCGACCGAAGCTCGCCTTCGTCGTGTGCAGGAAGAAAAATAATAGGCCACAATGGCCCTGAAGCAAGCACAAGAGGAAATCATGGAGCAACATCGAGTTGCGCAACAAGAGTAGGATGACCTCCAAATTAAGTTCAAAGAGGATAGAGTGCAGATCTAGCAGGAGAAAGAATAATTGCTCACAGAGCAGGTTGGAGTTAAAGAAGCAGTCCACTGAGCACTTCACTCTATGATGGGCTTAGAGAAAATGGAGGAAGACCCGGTGGAGAATCAAGTGGTGAAGCTTACTGAATCCATTCAACAACTTCAACAGAGAATGGCAGAACTAGAGCTACAAACAGTGCCAAGCACTCCACAGGAAGTGTGAGACTAGAGAGAAGCAATTTCCTGGAGTGTAGTTGAAAGGATCAAATCATTAGCCATGAAATGTAAACATCTAATCAGTCTCAGTGCACATACTTATGGGCGCCTTACCATGTACCCTGAACTGAAAATACTGGAGTTGAAGCTCAAGGAAGCAAAGTAGCAAGAAACAACAGTACAAGCACAGTTGAAGCCCTGGTCAGTGGTCGAGCGAATGAAAAGATACCAAGAATAGCACATGGATCAACAACATGTCCATTCCATATAAATCAAAGTCATGGAAGTGACTTAGAAGCCAGTCCAAGATGCAACTTGCCTACTTTTTGAGGAGATTGAAGGCCGAGGAGAAGAGCTAGAACAAGTAGTCACTTCAGTAGAACAACACTTAGAGGTACCTATGGATGAGACAATATTCAAGAGTTTATCGAGCTGGAGGCCTTGGCACAACAACAGGTTGAAGTAGCTCGAGCCAAGCTCGAGGCTTTTTAGGCAGATTTACCTAGACTAAAGTGACTCGGGATGAGTCACAAGTGAGTGTTGGGGGATATTTGGCCCTTTACCAAGTTTTGGAGATCCTTAGTCATGTTTGACCTATTTTGGGACTTCGACAGGCTGGTCGAAGGTGGAGCGCAAGTCGAAGCAGAGATCGTGGGATCTCGACCCCTTTTTAGGGAAGTTTTTGGGATTAGGGTTTATGTAACGGGTATGGGATGTTAGCCCATGGGTTTTACCCATGTTTAGGTCCATTTTGTAATGTATAAATAGGAAGCTAGGCAATGTAGGAAAGAGAGACCTAGTAGAATTGGCTTAGTGCGAAGTTAGAGGCTTTGTGCATTGTATATGTTAAGACTTGTAGAGATAAGTGCAAGTGATTGTAAGAGGCCTATGCGTAGACTGTGTAAGAAGGCGTTGTGATGTGACCTAACTCGGGGAAGGAGGATCTGGCAAGGTGTGTGCAGATATCCTGTCCTATGTGGAGTAGGGTTTTTGGGCTCTGTTCTTGTAGAAGATTGACAGAAGATAATAAAGAAGAGAAGAGTTGGTGGACGTAGCCCCACACTGGGGTGAACCACGTATATCCTTTGTTATGGTTGCTTTGTGCATTATGGTTGTATGTTAGTGATGTGATTTATGCTTAGTTTCGATATCTTTATGTATGATGCATCTGGTATAATAACTTAGTGCTTGGTAATGTGAATGAATGTTATATCTGATCTATATATCTATGCTAAGTGCTTGAATGTGTTAGATATTGTTGAATGCTGTGCTGCTCTGTAATTAGGGTTTATATCTGTGATGTGAATAAGGGTGATTGATAACTGTTAAGTGCTTGTTAGAGTGGTGTAATCATATATCTGTGTCCTAGCTAAGGTTTCACAGACTTGAGTCATGTAACCACCCCTGCCTCTACCTCGGGTGAGACTTCATCTGCTTCGCAGGTGTTGTCAAAAGGGCCGATAGTTAGGGTTTTTTTGGTGCATTGTTGAAGCGTTGAACCCTAGGTCTACCCCTATGACAATAGACTGACTCGGGAGAAGGAGAGTAACCTTCGTCCCTATCTATGATTGAGTTGGGAGAAGGAGAGTAACCTTTGTCCCTAACTATTTATGTGCTAGGAGAAGGAGAGTAACCTTTGTCCCTAACTATTTATGTGCTAGGAGAAGGAGAGTAACCTTCGTCCCTAACTTTAGCTGAGCCGGAAGGTTGTCAAGTTGTAAAAGCATAAAAAATGGATACTGTTGAGCAATGAGAACCTTGTGGTAAACCATGATCGCCTAGAATATGTTGTGTTGAGGTAACACAATATAGATGATGCGTCGACATAGCAAGTCTGAGGGCTGCCTCGATTGTAAGACTAGATAGAGTCTCTGGAATTCTTCCTGTGTGAGAAAACCTTGGCAAGGCAAGATGGATCACCCGAGGGACTGTATAGAAGAGAAGGGGATGCTTGAGCCTAGGCCTGGAGGGTGAGTGACCACAAGGAATAGGAGACCTTAATATTTCTTGTAAACTATTGATTGGGATCATGGACACGTTGGGTAGTTCTTCCTGTGTGAGAAAACCTTGGCAAGGCAAGATGGATCACCCGAGGGACTGTATAGCAGAGAAGGGGATGCCTGAGCCTAGGCCTAGAGGGTGAGTGACCGCAAGGAAGATGAAACCTTGATAGTTTTTTTAAACTATTGATGGGGATCATGCACCCAATGGGTATGTCAAGGAAAAACAATGAGCCTAGATAACAAAAGAACCATGTGGATACAAATCTACAAAACTGCGCAAATAATTATTGTGCTAATATTATGAAATATTTCCTAGAAATTTTATGCAATGTTTTCGCATAAGACTATAATTAACGTGCTCGTTGTCCAAGAATTATTGAAAGAAGGTGACCAAGATTTAAGGTCTGAAACAGGACTTGACCGAGGAAGAAGGATCAAGATTTCTGAAACAACTGAATGAGAAAGGCATGACAGGTGTTTTGAGAAAGAACACTGAGGACGATGTTCCTTTAATGGGGAGGGAATTGTAACACCCATGTTTTCCCCAGCTAGTCATTAATCATAAAATATGATTACCATGCTAAGGCATGTGGACAATGTAAATGTATTATTTTTAAACTAACCATAACTGACTATTGGGGGGTGAATCCTTGAATTACAAGCCATGGTATCTCTAGAGGAAAGAAATCAGTTAATTAAGAAAGGACCAGTGGTTGAATTATCAACCACCCCCATGAATGGAATCATGGTCTAACTGCAATATGTCATCTCGAAGTACCACAGAGACCTGTAGACCCAAGATTCCTTTTGACAGAAGGAACAAGACAGGTTGGAAACCTTCCAGAGGAGGGAAGGTAAGTTACATACAGAGACACAAGAAGAGAGGATGCATGGGATATGACAGCACAATCTCATAAGGGATATGTGTGAACCCAAAGGAAGTGTCGGGAACACGGCCTAAAGGACCCAAACGCGAGCTTGATGTTGAGGAAGCATCTGATCAACCTTGCAGAGTAGTTGTGACATAGAGAGTTTCTCTGAGAGATGGCATAAATTCCCTAGTCATATCATGGCTTGGCATGGGGGTGGCCAGAGTGATAAGAATGAATACCTCTGAGCCTATGGTTGGGTGGAAAGGCACACACCCACAGTTAGTTGGTTGGATGCAACTTGTAATAGATAAGTATTCTCATAGCTTGTGAAATTAAGCTGTAATTATGTAATGAAATGGGATATATAGTGAATGACCCATGGGTGTGTATGTTATCTTAATGGTTATACTGTATCTCTTTATTCTTGTTTAAATTGTGTATTTAAAAAAGTATGGATTGGACATGTTTTGTATTCGTAAATGCTTGTGCTATGTGGTGGCTTAAGATAGAGCCACGAACTATGAGTTTGTCGACCTTAGGTACAGTTTCATGTATGTATGTCAACCCTCCTAGTAGTTCTAAGTCCCTTGGAGGACGAAGTTTGTTAAGCTCAGGAGAGGTAGTGCAGATATACATAGGCTCTCCGTGAGGCAAATAGAGATAGAGAACCACTTAAGTTCTAGACTTGATGAAGGAGCGCAAGAGTTGTGTAGAAGATCCTTCTAAGTGTTAAGTCCAAGAGAAAGAGCGCAATGCTCTTAAGTCCTTCATAATTGACGAATATCAAGAAGAATAGAGAGATTCAAGTATCGAAAGGGAATATCCTTTCATTTGGAATATGAATGGACAAGACCCGTTCGGGAGGATCCGAGGTCTGTCACGACCTTTAGATTTGAAGAAGGAGCGCATGCGTTAACGCCTCGACTCCTTCAGCCTTCGCAAGTTTGACAAATGTGGGTAATCATTGTGAAGGGGACGGATCCTTTGAATTCCGAAACCCGATGTCGCGATGTGATCTGGGCCATAGATCCAAGGATCTATTGGGACCCACCTTGACCATCGGATCTGTGAGTTTAGAGTTTGCATGACGAGAGAATCGTGCGTTGGTGTGACTAAACCTCGAAAATCCAAAGTCGTGAAGTCGACCTAGACCGTAGATCTATGGATCCTACGGGACTCCCCTCATCTGTCTGATCCATGAGATTTGATTTCGTGAATTGTTAGTTAAAGTGGAGTTATCTTTTGAAGGTTTCAGAATCTCGGGAGCTCGAAGCTCCGGGAGGTCAAATTTTCATGATTGTCAAGTTACCCGAACTACCGGAGTTACAAGAACTGTAGAAGATTTAATAATATGATATAGGGGATGGATGGGAACTGTTTAATGGGAGAAAACGCCATCCCTATCGTCATATCGATTCAGACACTCACTAATTTGCGAAGAACTCTAGAGGAAGACCTATGCAAGGAGTACACCAGGCCAACACTTGGACGGAGTGTTGAAAGACAGTCCTTTGGAAGAAGTAGAAGGGTATAATTCCTTGTGAGACTGAGCAAGTTCGAGAAGCTTAGAGGGGATGGTGCAAGGAGTATACAAGAGTCAAACTTATTCCAAGTCTAGAATCTTAGGTCGAGACCCAAAATCAAGGAATCGTAGAAGGATCAAAGGTCGAGGCCTTTGAAATGTTTGGAATCTTCCAAGTTAGGGAAGAAGGATTACGCGGAGGAGGATATCGGATCTCAGTCGTTAGATCTGAGCGCGAGGACCAATAGCCGTTGGATCCCAAGGAAATTTCACGAGGCCTAAACCCTTTGTAAGTGAATAGAAGAGTGGACTTGCGAAGTCCCAAAGTTCTGAAACTAGTCGGAACCATCCATCGTCAAGGTTGACAGGTGGCAACAAATCCAAGAGTTCGAGGATTCGGACATCGAAATAATTTTGAGAGAGAAATATAAACTTCTCAAGAGGCGAAGTGCAAAGTAAATTTGAGTTGTTAGATTCAGAAGAGACATGGCGTAGATCGATGGATTCCGGGTAAAGTCCCGAAGTAATTCGTAGCCATCAGATCAAGAGGACAGGTGGTAAAAATCTGTAGATTTTGGGTAAAGACCCAAAGCAAGCCTCAACCATCCTATTCAAGTGGACATGTGATAGGAATATTCTTACTTTGAGGGTAAGTGAAGTTTGAGATTTGAGATCTCAGAAGTCTAGAGACCTGAAGGAAATATTGACCATTGATCGAGAGAAGGGCCACATGACTGTTGATCTAGTTGAAAGGTCAAACCCCCAAAGAAAAGGCAGAGCTGTTGATTGAGAAGGATAGGTGTCGACAAATCATTGACTCTGGAAGATTGACATACAAAAGAAAGGAAAGATTGAGACTTGAGAATTCCGAAACAAATCACAGTCGTTGATTTGAAAGAGGTCAGATTTGATCCGTGGCTTTGAAAGGGATAGATTTGAGCCGTCAGTTTAGAGGCACCATCAAGATCGTGAGATCGATGGTCCCGTAGCATTGTGGGGATTGGATATGTGAGAACTTTAAAAATTTGAGGGTCATTGGCAATCCAAACCTCAGTTTTGAAGAAAGGACACATGGAGCCTCAAGGAGAATTGTGGGCCGAAAGGTAGTTTGGTTTCAAAACAACTTTGGCCACTCCCACAATTGTGTGTTTTCTTGAGGTTATCACCCAAGGTCACCTCAAGGAGGGGCTTATCAAAAAAGGGGCTAGTGCCCAAACTTAGAGATTCCCCAAGTGCAGAGGGGAGGTCGTGGGTACCATTAGTCCTGCACCCGGAAGTCGAAAGGGTCTGCGTTTAATTACAGAGTGAGACCATTAGGGTCTCAAAGAGTCGTTTGGCTTCAGAATCGAAGAACATTGACCGGGAGGATAGACTGGTTCCCCGACTTTCCAAATTAGAAACCATGAATGGAGAATTTGTCCTTTAAGAAAAGCAAAAAAATGTATGCCTCGTAATGGGTGTGTTACACATTGCCAGTTATTTGAATATTTCAGTTTACAGATTCATGTAGTAGCTATACTCTGATCCAAATGCATTGCAAGGAATAATTAATGAGCTAATCGAAATTGATGAGAACAAAGATGTGATTTTGATCACCTAATACAAAGTCAAGAAAATACAAATATTAAGTTCGACAAGAAGGCTCGTCAATGAAGCTTTGAGAAGGGTGATCTTGTCCTCCTATGTAACAAACAAAATGAAAAAATAGGTAAAAATGGTAACTTTGAAATTATTTGGTTAGATCGTTATATGATTGAAGATGTTGTAGGTGCCAATTATTTCTATATAATTCATTTGGATGGTGAGACCTTCCCTTGCTAGTGAATGGGAAAGATTTGAAATTGTTCTACAAATGTAATATATGATTCCTTCGGGGCATCCTTGTCATATAGTAAGTTTTATGACTTTATATATTTGCGTTTTTTGTATTATTGGGTGTTTCATTTTGTTCTTATTTGAATAAAGGAAATGATGCTTACACTATATGAAATTCTCTAGCAGTTGGTGGTATGTGCTTCCCTCATTTCATTTCATGCAAGGGTTTAGTTTTATCTCAAGGAAGGGATAAGGCACTTGTGTCTTTACCCTCCCTTTCATTTAATACCCATTTTTTGAGAATGTTTCAGGTCTATAGGTTTCTAGATATTTTGTAGTTATCACGCACTCTCGAGATGAACACATGTACCCAAGTTGGAGCTAGTTATTAAACCTCGGTTTCTTTGCACTTGTCACACCTAGGGACATGGAAAATACTTGTTTTCCTAGAACTTGTCACATATATAAGGGTTAATATTGTTCCCCCTTGGTAATTAGGAAAATATTAAAACTAAATTTTATTGTTATGTTGTCTTAAGAGAGATCAGTAGGTGTGCATCACCTAATGGCTTGGCAAGAATCTATACCCATCACTCCAAGTGGGTACCTTACATTGGGATCCATGTAACATGACCTAAGATTTGTGACACTGCATTGGGATCTGTGAAATTGGGTTGGGATCCATGTACTATTTTTTTATAATATCTAAAAACATGGGGGTATGCACCATTTTCCTTGGGATCCATGTACTAAATTGGGATACACACCATTGCTTTGGGATTCATGACAATGCATCATGCCATGAAAAGGACACCACATCATCACACTTTCCACATGGACCACTCATAGTTGTTCCTTGGACAACACATGGGAGTTTATTGATGCATTATTATTTCCTCCTTGGACAACACATGGGAGTTTATTGATGCATTGGAGGACTCCTAGGAGACGGTTACATTGTGTTAGATTGACTATGGGATGATGTGGCATTGGCCACAGTGCTTTACTTGAGGAGAATATTTATTGAGGATGCCACATGTACCATTTACATTGAATTCTACCTTAGATAGCCTACATGTGTGGGGTGACATCAAACACATGGAGGTTGTTGTCTCATTATTTGTCCACTTCCATTTTCTTGGGAGTTGGTTAGAGGGAGAACTTTACTCCTTGGACTATCCTTGACTTATTCTTCACTTATCTTTGGACATTGACACATTTTGTGAGAGGGAACATTTCTTCTAGGACCTTTGGTCCACACATGTGGCCCTTTACTGTTGCATTTGGACCATTTTGAGGTGGAACTCTTGTATTGGAGGGTTACTTATCCCCATTTTTTGTATTTTTCCCATGGTTTTGAGCTAGCACATTGTATTACTCATTGTATTTAGGAGGCTCCTTGGCTATAAAAGGATGACGCCTCTCTCATTTTCATTGTTGGAGATTAATGGGAAATCTTGCCTAAAGAAGTTCTTGATAATCTATATATATTTTACGTGATGTTTTGGGATATTGTTCAAGGGATTACATAAGTTATTTTTTTAGGTTTGTTGGAGGACAACGATAACACAAGGCCAAAGAAGTGCATCTTTCTCCACTTAGAGGGGCATATAAGGTTGATCTGTATTTTATGAGAAGAACGAAATGAATACATATTATTAACAGATTCTTAACAAAAAATAACAGAGATACAGAAAAACCAATTTTCTATTCAATAATGAAATAAGATGAAACTGTAAAATGCAGTGGAAACAAGCTTACTGGAATGGTGGTGGCTTATCTCTGAGAAGAGATGTGACGACTGAGCTCATTCACAAGAAGATGATTAAATTGAGGCTCTTAAGGCCTTTTATAATAAACATGAATGCCCAAAACCCTAGACATCCAAAAGCCTAACCTTAGGAGATGAAGCACCAAAAGTCATGTGGGCCCCGTTTAGGTAAGTTAGTACATTAACTTCCTGGGGTCATAACTTTTGCATGCGGTCTCCGTTTTAGGCGTATGATAGCCCGTTGGAAAGGTATCATCGAGGAGAATAATTTTGGGGCCTCAATAATGTAATAGGTGAGTATTGAGAATCTCTATCCTGAAAAAAACCTTCATTTAGGCCCTAAAATGGCCCCGAAAGTGAAAACTGCTAAAAATAGTAAATTGCCAAAATTGCCAAAAAACTATTTTGAGCCAGTTGGAAAAGGTGGGTGGCCACCGATATCCATCTGGATCAATCCTCCCTCCTTAGGAATCAGTGGTCTCCATTGCGTTGATTCCCCCCATCAGATGAGGAAATTTCTGCTGAATTTGGCCCCGGGTGAGCCACTTGCCTTGGTGCAGGAGCTACCTTGCTTTGATGACTCGATAAAGTTGTATCCTTTGCTATCGAGTTCCCTTGATCTATGTGTCCACAATATGATCGTTGGATTCCTGTTGGATGTAGTCAGGGTTGATCTCTGTTGGTTTCAGTTTTTCTGCTATGTCTGAGGTGTCCAATAATGGTGGGAAATAAGGGCGAAGGAGATCCACATTGAACATTGGGTGTAGGCCAAGGAAAGGAGGAATGTTGAGCTATATATAATTATCCTCCACAGACTTGGTGATGGTGTATGACCCAGAGCATAGTGGGTAAAGCTTCCGATGGGGTCCTGTAAGTCGTTCTTTCTGCAAGTGCAACCAAACTTTGTCTCCCACCTAAAACTTATGTGGCACCCGATGTTGATCATGGCATTGTTTGTACTTGTCATTGGACTTCTGTAGGATATCCTAAACCTATTGGAGGATGTGATAGATCCTCTTAATGAACCAGGTGGCTTTGTCAGCTTCAGTTGGAACAGGAGATGAGTCGGTCGAGGTGACCGCAAGGGGAAGTGCAACATCTATGGGACCCAATGGTTGGAATCCCAACCCCACCTGAAAGGGGCTATGGCCGATTGAGCTATGCAGGGCTTGGTTGTAGCTATGATGGACATAGCGAAGGCTCTTATCCCATGTGTGAGGGTGCTTTAAATTATACATGCGAAGGATATGCACGACCATTTGATTTACGACCTCGGTTTGGCCATCTGTCTGGGGGTGGAAGGCCATGGATTTGGTTAGCTTCGTGTCCAGTAGTGACCAGAGGCTCGACTAGAATGTGCTGAGAAATCAAATGTCCCTATCTGAGACAATGGTTTGTGGGAGTCCAAAATGTACCCAGACCTGTTCAAATAAGAGCTTGGCAGTGGCCTTTGCTGTGATGCTCTTCTTGCAGGCAACCGGAATCACCATCTTAGAGAAGCGGTCAACAACCACAAAAACACAGTAATTTCCCCGCTTAGTGGATGGGAGGCCCAACATGTAGTCCATTGAGATGGATTCCCATGGCCTGTCAGGATTAGGAAGAGGGGTGTACATGCCCTATTTCTTAGTGGTTGGTTTGGCAATATCACAGGACCTGATATACTTGTTTACCTCCTGTTGGAGTTTCGGCCAGTAGAAATGTTTCTATAGCATCGCCACTGTCTCTTCGACACCGAAGTGTCATGCCACCTAATTGTAGTGGGCTTCCCAGATCAACTTCGATCGCTCGCTTGATGGAACACAGATATGGCCCAGATGACACAACAACCCATCCTGAAGATATAAATTATCGACAACTATGTTTGTACCCAACATTTGGTAGGTGGTGGCAAAGTATGTATCTGTCTCATAGATTTGGGGCCATCCAGAGGTCTCATGGACGCAAGAGTCTACCATCGTGGTGAGTGACGCGACTGGTGGTTTGATGAGGCAATCAATGATACAATTGGTACTTCCTGTTTTATACTTGATGTTGAGGTGGAATTGTTGCAAGTATGTGGACAACTTTTGATGGCGGTCATTCTACAACTTTCCCTGTGTCTGCATAAATTGCAGTGGCTTATGATCAGTGTGGATGACTGTCTCCTTCCCAAGAATGTAATGTCTCCACTGGTGGCATGCTTTCACAATGGAGTACATTTCGTTGTGATAAGTAGGGTACTTACGTACGACATCAGAGAGTGTCTCACTATGATAGGCCACGGGGTGGTCGTGCTAAGTGAGAATGGCACCCACAACATAGTCTGAAGCATCTGTCTTGATCTCAAAGGGATGTTGCAGGTCTGGCATTGAAATTATTGGGGATGAGCACAAGTGTTGCTTCAAATCATCGAACTCTTGTTGTTGGGAACGAACCCACGCAAATTTTTCCTTACCACCACCCCTGGTGATTTGGCTGAGTGCCCATGCAATATGGGAGAATCCCAACACAAAACTGTGGTAGAAATTGGCAAGGCCCAAGAAGCTCCGAAGCTCAGTGAGTGTGGTTTGGGCGGGCCAGTCATGGATGACTTGGATCTTGGTTGGATCCACATATACACCATGCTGATCAATGATGTAGCCCAGGTAATGGACCCTGTCCATTCCGAAGGAGCATTTTTCCAAGTTGGTGTATAGATTGTGTTATCGCAGGGTGTGCAGAACCTGTTGAATATGCTGCAAGTGTTCGGCCCAAGTCTTGCTATAAATGAGAATGTCATCCAGATACACCACTAAAAATTTATTGGTGAATGGTCACAGGATATCATCCATCATCCTCATGAAAGTGGCCAGGGCATTTGTCAAACCAAAGGGCATGACCAACCATTCAAAAAGGCCTTCCTTTGACTTGAAAGTGGTCTTCCATACATCTGTCTACTCTATCGGGACGTGGTGGTAGCCAAACTTCAGATCAATCTTACTGAAGTATTCAACCCCCGTGAGTTGATCAAGGAGCTCATCGATTCGAGGAATCTGGTACCAATTTATGACTGTGATTTTATTCAGATCCCGGTAATCAATGTAGAGTTTCCAGGTTCCATCTTTCTTATGTACCAGCATGATTGGGCTCCCACAAGGTGATGAGATGGGATGGATGTGCCCCTTGTGGAGAAATTTTTGGATTTGTCACTTGATCTCCTCATTCTCTAACAGAGAGCAACGATAGACTAGCCCATTAGGTAGCGATGCACCGGGGGTAAAATCGATGGGGTGCTTGACCTGGCAGTGCAGAGGTTCCCCGGTAGGTGAGGAGAAGATATCCGAGTATTCTTCCACAACCTTATCTACTTTCTTCTGTTGTGTGGAGAGGTTGGACGCATAGACCCTAGATGTGCCTGCGATCTTTCTCTTATTCTGAGAGTGAATCACAAATAATACAAACTTCCCCGTCTGAGATATGAACTTCGTACATTGCTTAGCAAAGATCAAGGAAATAACACTAGGTGGGACTGCCTCAGGTATCCTGTACAATTTCTTGTTCAAAGTAATAATAACACTATGAGGACTAGACTCATATACAACATGACATTTCCATAAATAAGGTTGGCTCAAAAGAACATCACAAACTTCGAGAGGAGCAACAACACACAATACCTCGTCTTTGAAGGGCTTTATGTTGTATGACAGTCGACATTGTTGGTTGACACGGAGATCACTTCCTTGGCAGAGCCATCCAATGGTGTAGGGTTGTGGGTGAGGAATTGTGGGTAGGGCTAGCTGCTTGATGACCTCTGCAGAGATGAGGTTCTTCTGGCTACCACTATCAACGAAGAAGTGCAATGGGGTTCCTTTTACCACATTTGTGAATGGAAGATGCGCTCTCCTTCTTTTGGCTTGTTTAGTTCACTGGGATGGAGCTTGGTGGTAGCAATGGTGGCACTGGGTTCCACGTTAGTGATTCGTCTTCCCCTTTCTGGTTCTGGCTCAGAGTCAGAATCTGCATCTGATTCAGAGGCTTTCTCTTCAGCCATCAGTGACTACTTTGAGCGACAATCAACAGTGTTATGCCAAGGGCTCTTATGGAAGTTGCACCACTTCCCGGTATCTTTCTTTGTCTTTCCAGTGTCCTTATTTGCTTGTGGCTTGGACTGGTTGTCCTGATACTGTCCATATTTTCTCTATCCTTTGTTCTATGGGTTGGGGCCGCCCTTTCCTGGCTTTTGTTGTGAGGGGTTCCCAGGAACAAATTGTCGCATCTTTTGTTTGAGCTTCTGCTCGATTTTGACGACATATCGGTAGGCTGCGCCCAAGGATGAGATGTCTAGAAATTCCATATTGGTATGGATGTATATATGCATAGCACTGCGATACTTGAGCACCAGATGTTGCTTCGAATCTTTGATACCCAGCTTGGTGCGCAAGGTATGGAAGATATTTGTGAAATATGGCACTGCTTGGTCTCTTTCTTGCCGCACTGTGGTCTATTCGGTATATAAGTCGTCATAACTTCCGACAGGGTAGTATTGTTCCTTAATAGCATCCTTGAAGGAATCCCAGGTGGATGTAACTATAAATAATAAGGATTCCTCTATTTCCTTTTTCTCACAAAATGTTTCCCACCAATCTTTGACATGGGGGACGGCTTTGAGGAGCGCAAAAGTAATATTTTCTCTATTCGAGAAGTTATGGACGGAAAAATACCCTTCTAGCAGATTCAACCACTTGTCTACAACATTTGTGTCTATATGACCTTCAAATATAGGAATATTAAAGTTTATTTGTACCTTGAAGGGGGTGGCACCTCCGCTCAAAGAAGATGCGTCGCCTATTGGTAGCCGACGAAGGATTTGCTCGAAATTATCCATCATCTCGTTCCTCTGTTGCGTGAGGGCTTCGTCAATCAATAGTTTGAAAGGATCTCCTGTCCCATCATATTTATTTTCTCCTTCCATGAGAGGTCACTTGGGCATGCGAGAGCTTTTGTCCTCAAGAGAAACAAGCTCAAGATCCAACTCTTTGTACTCTGACCTCGTTGGGGACATGCATTAAGATGACAAGGAGCAGACCACTCTGATACCACTGATCCGGATTTTATGAGCATAATGAAATGAATATAGATTATTAACATATTCTTAACACAAAATAATATAGATACAGTAAAACTGGTTTTCTATTCAATAATGAAATAAGTTGAAACTGTAAAATGCAGCGGAAACAAGCTTGTTGGTATGGTGGCGAATTATCTTTGAGAAGAGATGTGACGGTTGCGGTCATTCACAAGAAGATGATTACAATGAGGCTTTGAAGGACTTTTACAATAAACAGGAATGAAAAAAACCCTAGACATCCAAAAACCTAACCCTAGGAGATGAAGTGCCAAAAGTCATGTGGGCCTCGTTTGGATAAGTTAGTACATTAACTTCCCGGGGTTGTAACTTTTGCATACGATCTCTGTTTTAGGCGTATGATAGCCCACTGGAAAGGTATCGTAAAGGAGATTCATTTTGGGGACTCAATTAATCCATAGGCCATCATTTAGAATCTCTATCCAACAAAACCTTCATTTAGGCCCTAAAAATGGCCCCAGAAGTGATAATTGCTAAAAATAGTAAATTGCCAAAATTGCCAAAAAAATGCTTTGAGCCAGTTGGAAAAGGTGGGTGGCCACCGATATCCATATGGATCAAAGGTATAACTTTATTTCCTTAAATCCATTTGACCATTGAATATAATGATCTTTTCATTGAGGTAGGATGTATAGGGGATCTTCCCTCTTGAAAATGGCCATCCTTTGAGATCACCTTAGTACTACTTGGAGAGACTCCCTAGTAGATTGATACGGATTATTTTCAGAATGAAATGAAAGAAGAGATATTATAATGAAGTACACATAAATATTTCCAGAAATAGAGAAATACAACAATACATGATTTCTATTAATGAAAGAAATGTATAGAGGCTGTAAAAATACTGAGTGCAAGACTTGCTAGAATGGTGGCAGCTTTATCTCTAAGAAGAGATGTGACAACTAGGCTCATTCGCAAGAAGATGAGTAAAATGAGGCTATGAAGGCATTTTTATAATAAAAATGAATGCCAAAACCCTAGACATACAAAAAACTAACCCTAGGAGATGAAGCACCAAAAGTCATGTGGGCCCTATTGGGGTAAGTTAGTACATCAAATTCTCGGGGTTGTAACTTTTGCATACAATCTCCATTTTAGGCATGTGATAGCCCGTTGGAAAGGTATTTTCGAAAAATACACATTATGTTGTCAAAATACGACTCCATCTATAGTTTGAATGTGGAAATACAAGAAAAAAATTTTTAGGGCCCCGAAACATCTCTGGAAGTATATAAATATGTACTGACATGAAAAATTCCAAAACTAAGTCAGTTATAATAGGTGGGAGACCACCAGTATCCACCTGGATGTTGTGTATGGATTCAGGACAAACCCAGAAGTGCAAAACCCACAATTATAAAGAAATGTCCCCATTACATAGAAACATGATGAACTGAAATCTGTCAAGATGAGTCAGTTGGAATTTGGAACATGTGGGTGGCAACCAATATCCACCTGGATCATAGATCGATCCCCTATCCAATCCTTGAATAATCCTATTTTCCCTAGGTGATGATTGATAGGTAATTATCCTTAGATACATTCTACTTTACCTCCTATTAAAACCCTAAGAATCACTTAGACTTGTGTATTAACCTCATATCCCTTCCTAAGGCATTGGTCTATATTTCTCTTCAACCACAAAAAAACCAAAAATGGTCCTTTGCCTTTTATTTTTTTATTTTTTTGGCAATCTAGGGTTTGATTTTTCATCATCTTTTGTCTAGATTGATTTGACCTAAGAAGTTTCAATGGTATATATAATGCTTAGATATCATACATTCTAACTTGTTCTTCAAGGGATACATTTTTTGGTGTTGGCATATACAAGGGTTTTAGATCTAAGTTTCATTGTTCATTTTTTTTGGGATCTAGCCTTTACATAGTTGAGATGCCCCTTGAAATGATTGATTTGATTATTTTGTGGGATGCCCTAAATCAAAGTGCTTGGAACATATGGTTTTGACCTTCGATTAGATTCATAACCAAATAAATTTTACAATGTTGAAGCATTATCATGTTTTATGCATTCATACTAAGTGAAACTATGTGGGGATGAGGTGATCGATCTCGCCTCTTGTTGATTTTTATTTGACCCTTTCTTTGGTTTACAATTCTGAATACATGTTTGGATAGAGGCTACATTTCTCACTTGTTACATCACCATTAATGATTTTTTTTTATATATTCTTGCTTGTTGGACAAACAGTTTTGTATATAATTTTGAGAAGAATCTAAGTACGAAGAAAGCGCGCAAAAGGAAGGATTCACGTAAAAGGAAGGAGTCACATAGAAGGAAGGATTCTTGTAGAAGATAAAAAGGGTGCATAAGTACACAAAGGATGTAGATAGCACAAAGACAAAAGGATAAATTAAGCGAGTGAGAAAAGGAAGCACACACGACGCTAGTACGACTTTCTAAAAATAGAAGGATAGCAAAAAAGTTGTATAAAGAACAAGAAGTAGAAGAAGGAAAATAGCCAGTTAATTGAAGATGGCTATGCCATGCATTGTAATGGGTTATTTTGGGATAGATAAGAATAGAACTTGAAACACTAGATTTTTGGGTATAAATATGTAACGCGATTGGGATATATATATACACATATAGATATATAGAGAGATATATAGAGATATGTGTATGTAAGTGTGAGAGAGTGAGCATGGAAGAGAATTGAGGTTATGGAAAGATCATGAATGTAATATTCAGTTGGGAAGAAAGAAGATGAATACAGAAGGAGTTTAGAAAGGATAGTGTGTCTTGTGTTCTTATCTTTATGCATTCATGAATCATGATATACTTCACGAAATGAATTTAGTATATGAATTCGTTATGTTGGAATGTTCATGTATGGTTGTGATAGTTTAGGTGATAACCAAGAACATGCATAAGATAAGATCAAGAAGAATCATTCATGCATCAACCTCCCTTTTCCTTATTGTTGCAGAAACCTAGTTCTTCCAGCTCCAATAGATAACTTGGGTGAGACTTCATCTGCGCAAGCAGGTGATGCCGAAAGGGTCGATGTCTTGAGGGTTTTGTTGGTCATGGTCAACCTGAACCATGGGTCTAATAACCCTTGCGCAGACAAGAAGTATCCAAAAAATGGTTCTTTTGTTGGGACCGGGAATTTAGGACTAAGGGAATGTTTTGGAGGTTGAATAAGAAAGAAATCACCAACTGGTTGGAAGAAAAAGAACGGGACTTCGTGCGATAAGAGAAAAGGAAACCTCGTATGAGTGATGAGAAATGGATGCAAAATTATGTGTTCATAGATCAACATGAAATTTTCTTTGGCGAATTCCCAGAAATTATAACCGAGTGGCTAGAAAGGTTAGTAGAGAAGACATGAATTTTTATTGTTGTAGCACCGAAGAATTGGACTTTGGAATTGGTAAGGCAGTTAAATTTGGTAAGTAACCCAATTACTCAAGTAGTTGATTTTTGGTTGGATAGTATACTAGGGGGTTATGTTACATAATTTTTCGTAGATTTCATTCAGTCATACAATGGTGCAGAAATAAAAAATTTTAAAGGCCCACGTGGGAGGTTCCTAAAATCATTGAATACGTGGATAAAGATGCTACTATGTGAAAATCATGTGATGATAATGAAGTCCGACAAATAAATGGCCTTTGTGCACATAGGGGAGTTGGAGGATAGCATAAGGATCGCCTGAGAAAAGGGAGGAAGCCATGAAAGCGGAAGGAAGTGATTGAAGATGCAAGAAGGTAGTACACTAGAGGAAGACTGCGAATTTGGAGAGTTGCACGGAGGAAGGAGGTATAAAAGGAAAAAGACTGGGGTTGGGAGAGAAGAGCCACACAATGAGCCAGAAGTATGGGAAACTTGCACACAAGTCCAAATTGTAGAGATACCAGATATAGGAGGTGGAGTAGAGGGGTGTCAGTCCAATCCAGCAATAGAAGAGTCGGTAAGTCCTATTCAGACAGAATACTACATTGAATCTAGGACCCCATGTGCATCACCACAATAAAAAATAACATTTGAATACTTGTCGAAATCCATCATAGTTAGATAAGGAGGATAGAACAATACCAATCAAAATAGTGGGAGTAGTGCAAAGAGTCAAAATCAAAGCATACCAACATCACCAAGAGGAGGGAATACATAGACCAACATGGTGGGGATAGATAATACTCTTAGACTTCCTGAATTCAAGGGAGTAGGGTCAGAGGACCCAGAACAACACTTGTTTTTCTGCGAGACAATTTGGGTCGCTAAAAACATACAGGATGAAGCAGTGAAGATTGAACAGTTAGAGACAATGTTTAGGGGCCATGCACTAGTATGGTATTTGAAGTTACAGGGTATTACACCTACCAAAAAGAATAGGACTTTGGCATAAATAAAGCAATCACTATTAAAGGAGTTCAAAAATCCGAAGTTAGAATCACAGTATATTACTTAACTTAAGGAGATCAAGCAGGTGCAAATAGAGTCAATATGGGATTATGATCAACACTTTAAGGATGTAATGGGGAGATTGACTTTCCAAATTCCAGATCAACAACATCAAGAGTGGTTCATTGCAATATTACCACCCCACATTCGTATACCACTAATTCAACAGAAGGTTGCATCGCAACCCGAAGCACTGGAAATCATGATGAAATTAGAGTTTTCTTCGATAGGAGACACTGGGGGAATTGCACAAGTTTAGACGCAGTTAGCTGCATTAATAATTCAATTGGCTGAGATTACCAAAGGAAGGAAAAATTAAGAACAAATTTGGTGTACCAAGTGAAGGATGGAGGGAAACCATAGGGATGAATGCCCATCTTTCACGCAATACTTGGAAATAGGAGAATAGAATCCACTACCTGAGGGAGGATACTATGAGATATGTAAGAAATGGGGACATCATCCCACATAGTTTCCATTACACCATAAATATTAGAGTAGTCCAAAGAACTTGTTTTGTAATTTTTGCAAATCAGTAGGACATGAGGAAAAGGATTGTCATGCGTTCGAACTACTAAGGGAGTGCACATAAGATATATAACAGATCCAAGAAGATAATACCGATGCGAATGGGAGTGGTGCACAATATAACACTCAGAGAGGTTTCGGCCAGAGGAACAAAGTAAATTTTGGCAGAGGATGAGGAAGAGGGAATTTTGGTCACAGAGGACGACGACCAATTATATGCTATAACTGTAATCAACTAGGACACTTGGACATGGATTGTCATAACTCATGTACCATGTGCACATATTGTAGAGAAATGGATCATGCAATGAACCATTGTCCCCAACCAGTTGCAAAATGGCAGGCTAGAGGCAACCCAAATCAGAATCTGCATCAGAATCAAAATGTGCAAACAATAGCATTTGAAAAACACAATGAAGGCCCAAAAAGCACAATTGTTACACGTGGAGGAGATCGCACAGGAGTTGATATGGAAACTCAAGGAAATCAAATTGAGAAGTGGGTAGGGAATTCAACGGGGCATATTCCAGCATTCAACCCACAACAAGAAAAAGAGACATATCAGAGCACATGAAAGTAAATAATTGAACCACATGGGGAAGCATCCACATCATCACTACCTCATCTAGAAGATCGAGTGGTGCATGAAAAGTCAAGTGCGCAAGTAAGTACATGAATCAAATTCTTAAAAAGTTGTGTAGAATTGATTAGATATAGAATTTCGCTTAGTATGTTATACAAAATGATTGATCATTGTGCAAAAGGAAGGGACACCCATGTCACACAAAAAATGGTAAACCGAGTACTGCGCAGGAAGAGAACCAATAAGGAATTCAAGTTTAATGCACAGATTGGGGAATATGATGTGGATAATGTTATCCTAGACTTAGAATCAGATGTTAATGTACTACCTAAGAAAACATGTTAGATGATGGGTGAAGCTGAATTAATATGGTCCCCTGTCGAGTTAAGATTCACGAATCAACATAAGATAGTCATGATAGGGCGACTAATGGGGATATTTGTAAACATAGATGGGGTGTGTCACATGGCATATTTTGAAGTGATTGAGATCGTAGATGATATTCAACCATATCCAAATTTAATGGGACTAGAATGGGTGGTTGATAACCAAGTGATTATTAAGTTGAAAACAAGGGAGATGATCTTTGAGGTTGGGGATCTAAAGGTTACTACACCCTTGGACCCATAAGAAGGGAGGAGGTATACAAAGTCAGCAAGAGAGAATGACATGGAAAATTTATATAATATGACTGCATAAATGGAGGATTATGTTGAGACAACAATGAATGGTGCACTCATTTGGAGAAGTTTTATTTCATGCACATCATATTTAGAGGTTGATCTAGACAATTGGCAACAAAGGATGCATGATGTATCAACTAGAATATGTTCCCGTGTAAAGCGATCTTTGTATTGGATTGGCACAGACCTATATGAACCACCCAGGAATGATGCCTAACTGAGATTATTGTATTTATAAAATCATTTGAATTACAAGTACCTGAACAACAAAGGATGTTAGCAATAGATGTCGTCTTAAAAGAAACTCTAGCTAGATGATGGGTCGCACATAGAAATAGTATTAAGGACTGGGCACAATGTAGTATACTCATGCAAATACGCTTTGTACTTGAAGCAAAAGTAAGTGCATAGAAATACACAGGAGAAAGTGACCCGATGGATCACGTGGAAAAATGTAGGGATTTATGACACTCAGTATCAGAAACAGAATGGACGCAGCAATTCATACACACGTTGGATACAATCCCAAGGAATTAGTATTTAGAATTGGAGACACGTAGAGAGACAACATCATGGGAAAGATTGGTCCAGAGATTCTAAGTCACATTCACATTTGAACATGAATATCCCTCCATACATGCAACTCTACATGCCATTCGAACAAATATATTCTCGAAGGTAGAAACGATGGAAGAAGAACCCCTAGGCATTGCACATAGCCAAATTAATGGTCCAAAAGATATTGGAATGCTATAATTTCATAGAGGAGGAATATGATGAAGGGGACCCCTGGAATTTCCAGGTACCAGAGGCAGAAGGCACATGCACAATAGAAGGGATGGAGTTGGCATCTGCTGCATACACACAACAAATAAAGACAAAGCAAGTCAACATTGGGACAACAGAGAATCCTAATTTTGCACACAAAGGAGACTATTGGATTACGAGAATATCATAATATTAAAGTGCTCTCTTTTAAATATTATGAATTATTGGATTACGAGAATATCATGACTTATTTCCCACTAAATTCTCAGAGATGAAGGGGATACAAGTTGACCTAGGGGAGATGAAKATTCCACTAAAACCTGGAGCTAATCCAATACGACAAAGACCGTACAAGTTAAACCCAAGGTATAAGGAGTAGAAGTTTCAATGATTCTAGCGTCGAGCATTATATCTAGTTCAACCTTAAACTTCTACTCCTTATACCTTGGGTTTAACTTGTACGGTCTTTGTCGTATTGGATTAACTCTAGGTTTTAGTGGAATCTTCATCTCCCCTAGGTCGACTTGTATCCCCTTCATCTCTGAGAATTTAGTGGGAAATAAGTCATGATATTCTCGTAATCCAATAAGTCATAATATTTAAAAGAGAGCACTTTTAATCACTATATAGTTCAATTCTAATCAATCAAGGTTTTTCACTAATCAAATGATAGCATACATTTTAGCAGCCTCCTATTTTCCTAAAATGTCACCTAAGGATATTCTAAAGCATTGGTGTGGATGCGAAAAGGAATTTTACACTTGGATCTTTTTAGTATAGGAGTTGAGATCAACTTCTCTTTTAAAGTGTTAAAAGCTAGTTGGCATTCTGGAATCCATAAGAATTCATCATATTCTATGAGGAGGACATATAGTGGGCCAACTATCTTGTTGAAATCAAGGATGAACCTTCTATAGTTATGTTAAATCCTAGATAAATCCCTAGATATTGAGTTATTACATTTCTATTGTTATATTAACGTTGTCAACTATATCCTTTAATTGTAATTGTACCCTTTGTATCCTATATATACCAAGGAGACCTGGTTTTAAAGATCATCTCACCTTGTACATTTGTTCTATTAGAAAAGGAAGTTTCCCCCTCAAAGAGGCTTCACATTCATTCTTACATGTCATTCCCAAGGCATGGAGTCACTTCTCTTTCTCTTTTTATGCTATTTGGGTGTTTGGTTCATTGTTAACGTTCAAATTCTTG
>ML793541.1:462831-493495 GCA_009831015.1 Picea engelmannii
AATGATTATTTGCTTTGGCATTCTTGGAAAAGGAGTAAGTCTACAAGTTTATGACCCCACTTTGAAATATAAAAATTAAAAAAAAATATAAGTTTATGACCCCACTTTGAAATATAAAAATTAAAAAAAATATATATATATATTTTCCTTGTTGTACATTTAAATTTTAAAACATACTTAATCATAACTTTGTGTATATAAATTTTAAGTTGTAACCATATCA
The DNA here is from genome assembly GCA_009831015.1 of Picea engelmannii. Classification (NCBI taxonomy): domain Eukaryota; kingdom Viridiplantae; phylum Streptophyta; class Pinopsida; order Pinales; family Pinaceae; genus Picea; species Picea engelmannii. The sequence goes on from ML793541.1 coordinate 463,055, forward strand.
TATTTAAATATTATAAAAAATATAATGATAGCTTTGTATATATAAAGAGTAAGTTGCAACCATATCATTAGAAAAAGACAGACAAAGTAGAATAAGCCTTTCTTTCTTTCTAGATTTTTAATCATAACTTTGTGTATATAAATTGTAAGTTGTAACCATATCATATTTAAATATTATAAAAAATATAATGATAGCTTTGTATATATAAAGAGTAAGTTGCAACCATATCATTAGAAAAAGACAGACAAAGTAGAATAAGCCTTTCTTTCTTTCTAGATTAAGGCACTTGCCACCACTTTTTCATTGTATTTTTTGTTTTTGTTTTTAACGCTTTAACAAAATTAAATGATTTTCTGTTTTGAATTGATCTATATTTGTTTGTTTTTTTGTTGATTTTTTTTTTAATTTATTTTAAATGGTTTTTTTTTTTTCAAAATTTCTTCTTTTTCTTCTTCTTTCTAATTTAGGTTTGTTTTTTAAACATAAAAATTAGAGGGTGAAGGGATGAGTATTGTTATTTATTTTGTTATTTTAAATTATGTTTTTTTGAGTGCATGTTTTTAGATTTCGAATGTGTGTGTGGAAAGCATTTCCCTCCTTTATTTTGGGTTTTTTCTCTTCTTTTTTTTCCTTTAACTTTCATCCCCTTCCCTTTTAAAGTTTTTTCTCCTTTTTACGAGTTTGTTTCAAATGGTATTGTGCTTTTATGCCATGCTTTCAAATTTTTTGCAATTTTTAAGCCCTGTAAAAAAATGTTGCTATTGTTAGCACCACTTATTTAATTTAGGGGTTAATTTCATATTTTAGTTGCAAGAGTATCGGTTGTCAACACCACGGTTTCAAAATAGTTGCAATTTTAACTTTGAAAAAAAAAAATGTGAGAGGTTTTTCTAGGAGGACCACTTTTTGTTTTTGAGGTTGATTTTAAGATTTTGGTTACAATGGTACTGATTGTTAAGGAAATGGTTTCAAACAAGTTGTAATTTTAACCTTAAAAAAAAGGGTGTTGTTAGTGAAATGTTTTCGATTTGGGGGTTGATTTTAAGGTTTTTGTTGGCAACATTACATGGTTGTTAAGCCCATGGTTGTGATAGGTTGTAACTTTAACTTTGAAAAAATAGTCCATACTAGTAGCACCACTTTTTATTCATGGCTTGATTTTGGTGTTTTTGACAAAAAAATATGGATTTTTAAGGTTAGAGTTCTCATTTTGAGATCATAGTTTTCATCAAGTCAACAATTGTGTTCCTATTGGAGACTATTTTGCAACTAAAATAACAACTCTCAAATTCCTACATGCAAGATACTATTTTCCAACCCTTCACAAAGAAGTTAGAGAATATGTCAACATGTATGATGAATTTCAAATAATGGGTACACCCACACACGATAACGAAATGCCTCTACAACCTTTGATCTCATTAGAATCATTCCATAAATTGGATTTAGACTTTGATGGCCTAATAAATCCTCCATCAAATCAAAAGCACTACATCCTTGTTTGTACAAATTATCTTTATACCAAGTGGGTAGAAGTCAAAGCACCACCAAATTCTAAGGAAGACAAAGTTGTTGATTTCTTGTGTGGAAACATCTTCACCATTTCTAGTGTCCCATGAGAAATAATACCATACGAAGGCCCACAATTTACATCCTAGCTAATTCAATAATTGGATAAACACCACAACATCAAGCATAGGAAGACCACTTCATATCACCCACAATAAAATGGATAAGATGAAGTTCCTATTAGAGAATTGGAAAATATGCTAACCAAAACAATTTAGATCTGCAAAAAGGATTGGGCAAACAAATTGGTATAAGAAGCTTAGGAACAAAATACAACATGGAATACAACAACTTATTTTACACCTTGTGAGTTGGTATATGGAAAATATGTCTTGATGCCAATAGAATTTGAAATTAAAACCCTCAGAACAACATTGGAACTAGGACTTGCTATTTCTACAACACAACATGAAAAAGTCCAGCATATTAATGCTCTAGATGAGGTTTAGAAACAAGCTCTATTTCACACAAAAATGGTCCAACATCAATGAATCCAATGGCATGATAAATTAATTAGGATAACGAAATTTTGAGCTGGAGACTGGGCATTGCTTTATGATTCAACATTCAAGGAATTTTAGGGAAAACTTGTGACTAAGTGGATTGGACCATATAAAATTGATCAAATATTTGAGAATGTAATAATTGACAAAAACAAGACACCACTCCCCATTAATGACCACAAATTGAAAATGTGTAAAATTCCATTAAACAAAGACAAATTCATGTAAACTCAAAGAAAAATAGAAAACTTGAACATAATTGAGGGCACCCCTACCCTCATTTAAGAGTAACAATCCCAATCATCATGGAAAAAGAATAAATAATTCTTATGATGAAGACTTGCAAAGGCATCATAAGATAAAGGAAATATTGAAAACTAGCTTGTTGGAAAACCTCCTTTGCTACATAAATTCATATGGTGAAAACATCCATGGATGCATTGCAGGATAATGAGAATTTGAAAACCAACTTATTGGTAAGTTATTTTCTTAGAAAAAAAATTCCCCATGCTATATCTATCTCAAATTTATCTTGGCCAATTTTCAAGCTACAAAATATACATTGCTCCTACTATAGAATAAAGTTGCAAAATCAATGATATCCTAATCCAGGTGGATATTGGTGGCCACCCACCTATTCCAACTGGCTCACATGCAGATTTCATCTTGGCAATTTCAATTTTCATTTTGGTAGTTTTTTTGTATCTCTTCGGGTCTTGAACTTCCAGGGCCATTTTGAGGCCCTAAACAACATTTTATGGGCCTGCCACAGATATGGCCTTTGGATCCTCATTGATGTAAAAAGGCCTTTGGAGCCTCATTGTAATCATCTTCTTGCAAATGAGGACAACCATCACATCTCTTCTTAGAGATAAGCCGCCACCATTCTAGCAAGCTTGTTTCGGTCTGCATTTTACAGTTTCAACATATTTCTTTATTAAATAGAAGCCAAGATTTACTGTATCTTTTTTATTGTTCATTGTATCTTTGTGTTCATAATATAGATCTGTATTCATTTCATTCTGGTCATAAAATCTGGATCAGTGGTATCAGAGTGGTCTGCTCCTTTTTGTTCTTAGTGCATCTCCCCAACGAGGTCAGGGTACAAAGAGTAGGGTCTCAAGCTTGTTTCTCTTGAGGACAAAAAAAAGAAGACGAGACAAGATATCATTTCCAATTGTTGCTCAAGGAAGCCCTCGTGCAACGGAGGAACGCGATGATGGATAGTTTTGCACAAATTCTTCAATGACTAAAAATAGGCGACGCACCTTCCTCGAGTGGAGGTGCCATCCCCTTAAAGGTACAAATAAACTTTGATATTCCTATATTTGAAGGTAAGAAAAATATAGATGTTATAGACAAATGGTTGAATCTGCTATTAGGGTATTTTTTTGTCCATAACTTTTCCAATAGAGAAAATATTACATTTTCACTGCTCAAAGTTGTCCCCCATGTGAAAGATTGGTGGGATACTTTTTGTGAGTAAAAGGTAACAAAGGAACCCTCATTATTTACATTCGAACTCACCTGGGAGTCCTTCAGGGATGTTATTAAGGAATAATACTACCCTATTGGAAGTTATGACGACCTATATACAAGATGGTCCACATTGCAGTAGGAAAGGGATCAAACGGTACCAGAGTTCACAAATATCTTCCATACCTTGTGCACCAAGCTAGGTATCAAATATTTTGAGAGACATCTGGTGCTCAAATGCTGCGGTGGTTTGCATAGATACATTCAGACAAAAATTGAGTTTCTGGACATCTCATCCTTGGGTGTGACCTATTAATATGTTGTCAAAATTGAGCAGAAGCTTAAACAAAAGACACGATGGTTTGGGTCTAGGAACCCCTCACAGCATAAGCAGGGAAAGGGAAACCCCAACCCGTAGAAAAAAAGGGCAGAGAAAATATGGATAGCCTCAAGAAAACCATTCTAAGCTGCAAACAAAGAAGGACAATGGAAAGATGAAGAAAGACACCAGGAAGTGGTGCGACTTCCATAAGAGCCCATCACATAACACTGATGATTGTTAATCAAAGAAGTCATTGGTAACTTGAGTGAAACCCTCTGAATCAAATGTGGGTTCTGACTCAGAGTCAGAAATAGAAAAGGGGAGATAGATTATTGATGCAGAACCTAGTGCCACCGTTGCTACCACCATGATACAACCCGATGAACCTGGTGAGCCAGAGGAAGGAGAGTGCCTCTTTCATTCACATATGTGGGTGAAGGGTACTATGTTTCACTTCATCATTAATAACAGTAGAAAGAATAACTTCATCTTAGTAGAGGTCGTCAAGCAGATGGCCCTACTGACAATGTCGCACCCACAACCATACACCATCGGATGGATCTGCCAAAAAAGAGATCTTCACGTCATCCGACAGTGTCGCTTGTCCTACGACATCAAGCCCTTCAAAGATGAGGTATTGTGTGATGTTGTTCCCATTGAAGTTTGTGATGTTCTTTTGGGCCAACCTTATTTATGGAAATTTCATTTTGTATATGAGTCTACGCCTCACGGTGTTATTATTACTTTGAACAGGAAATTGTATAGGATACTCGAGGTAGTCCCACCTACTATCCTTTTCTTGATCTTTGCCAAGAAATGCAGGAAGGTCATCTCTCAGACCAAGAAGTTTGTCTTCTTTGTTATTTGATCTCAAGGTGAGAAGAAGGTTGCATCCACATCCATGGCCTCTACGACTAATCTCTCCATGCAATAGAAGCAAGTGGATAAGGTCGTGGAAGAATACAAAGACATCTTCTCCTCACCCAATGAGGTACCTCTACACTTCCAGGTCAATCTTTCAATTGATCTAAAACTTGGTGCACCGCTACCCAATGGGCCAGTCTATCACCGCTCTCTGTTAGAAAATGAGAAGATCAAGCATCAGATCCAAGAACTGATCCAAAAGGGGCACATTCGACCCAACTCATCACTATGTGGAAGCCCAATCGTGCTTGTGCAGAAGAAAGATGGGACATGACAACTCTGCATCGATTACCGAGCCCTAAATAAAATCACAGTCAGGAACCGGTACTCGATTACTTGAATCGACTATCTCCTTGATTAGCTCAAGGGGGCCAAATACTTAAGTAAGATTGATCTGAAGTTTGGCTACCATCAAGTCCTAATAGAGCAGACAAATGTATGGAAAACTACCTCCAAGTCCAAAGAAGGTCCTTTTGAATGGTTGGTCATGCCCTTTGGTTTGATGAATTCCCCCAACAAATTTCATGAGGATGATGGATGATATATTGTGGTCTTTCACCAATTATTTTTTGGTGGTGTATATAGATGACATCCTCATCTACAACAAGAAATGGGTGGAGCACTTGCAACATAATCAACAGGTTGTACACACTCTGCGACAACACAAGCTATATGAAAATTTGGAAAAATGATATGTTAGCATGGACATGGTCCAGTACCTAGGCTACATTGTTGATGAGCATGGGGTGCATGTGGATCTATCCAATATCTAGTTCATTCGTGAGTGGCCAGCCCCAACCACACTCACTGAGATTCAAAGATTTTTAGGCCTTTCCAATTTCTATCACAGGTTCATGTTGGGATTCTCCCATATTGCATGGGCCTTCATCCAAGTAACCAGGGGCGGTGGTAATGAAAATTTTATGTGGGGCCTGTCAAAACAACAAGTGTTCGATTATTTGAAGCAACACTTGTGCTTATCCCCAGTGCTCTCATTACCCGACTTGCAACAACCCTTTGATATTGATACAGATGCTTCAAACTATGTTGTGGGTGCAACTCTCACATAAAACAGACACCCTGTGGCCTATCATATTGAGACACTATCATATGTTGTTTGTAAGTACCCTAATTACTACAAAGAAATGTACTCCATTTTGCAAGCTTGCCACCGGTGGAGGTATTACATTCTTGGCAATGAGACAGTCATCCACACCGATCATAATCCATTGCAGGTCATGCAGACATAGGGAAAATTACAAAATGATTGTCATCAGAAGTGGTCCACATACTTGAAGTAGTTCCATCTCAACATCAAGTATAATACAACAATTGCTCGCTAGTTGTAGCACCCACCACAATGCTAAACTCCTATGACCACTAGACCTATAGATGGTCCCAACTCTATGAGAGAGATATCGACTTCACCACCACCTACCAGATGGTGGGTGAAAACACATTTGTCACTGATTTCCATCTTCAGGACGGGCTACTATGCCATATGGGCCATCTCTGTTTTCCATCATGCAAGCGGGCGAAGATGATTTGGGAATCCCACTACAGTTGGGTGGCAGGACACTTTGGCATATAAAGGACAGTGGTAGTGTTGCAGCAACATTTCTATTGGCCAAAACTTTGACAGGATGTCAACACGTACATCATATCTTGCACTGCTTGTGCCATCGCCAAACCAACCATTAAGAAACAAGGCATGTACACCCCTCTGCCTACTCCTGAAATTCCCTAGGAATCCATCTCGATGGAATACATGTAGGTCATTTCATCAACCAAGCAGGGAAATGATTTTGTTTTTGTGGTGGTTGATATTTTTTCTAAAATGGTAATTCTAGCTTCCTTCAAGAAGAGCATCACAATAAAGGCCACTGCCAAGATCTTCTTCGAACGAGTGTGGGTACATTTTGGGATACCACAAACCATCATCTTAGATCAGGATAGTCGGTTCCTCAACACATTCTAGTTGAGCCTCTGGTCATTTTTGGACACCAAGCTCACCAAATCCACTTCCTTCCACCCCTAAATGGATGGTCGAACCGAGGTCCTCAACCAAATGATCGTGCATATCCTGCGCATGTACAATTCCAAGCATCCCCGCACATGGGATGAGATTCTTCCCTATGTTCATAACAACTATAACATAGTCATGCATAGCTCAAACAAGCATATCCCCTTTCAGGTGGGATTGGGATTTCAACCATTGGGTCCCATGGATGTTGCACTACCCCTTGCGACCACCCAGGAAGACTCTTCCCATGCTAAGACTGAAGTAAAAAAAGATACCCAGTTTATTGAGAGGATCCAACACATCCTCCAACAGGTTCATGATATTTTTCAGAAGTCCAAATCCAAGTAAAAGTAGTGCCATGATCAACACATGGGGCCACACAAGTTTTAGGTGGGAGATAAAATTTGGTTGCACTTGCAGAAAGAACGCCTTATAGGGCCCCATCAGAAGCTTTGTCCACTCCAATATGGACCTTATACCATCACCAAGGTTATGGGTGAAAATGTTGTTGATATCAACATTCCCCCCTTCCTTGGCTTGCACCGAGTGTTTAATGTGGGCCTCCTTTGGCCAGTGCTTAATGTGGACCTCCTTCGGCCATACTTTCCATCATTGTTGGACACCTCTGAGGTAGAAAAAGAGTTGACACCGACAAATCTCAACCCTGACTACATGGAACAAGCATCCACTTATCAGATCATGGACACAAAGTTCAAGGGCAGGTGCCAACATAATTTTCATCTTTATCATGTTATCAAAGCAGGGCAACTCCTGCAACAAGGCAAGTGGCTCACTCGGGCCCAAACCCAGTAGAAATTTCCTCATATGATGGGTGAACTCAATGCAATGGAGACCATTGCTTCCTAAGGGGGGGTGGGGGGTTTATCCAGGTGGATATTGGTGGCCACCGACCTATTCCAACTGGCTCACATACATATTTCATCTTGGTGGTTTCAGTTTTCATTTTGGCAGTTTTTTTCTAGTTTTTCGAGTCTTGAACTTCCAAGGTTGTTTTGAGGCCCTAAACAATGTTTTTTGGGCCCACCACAGTCACGTCGTTATCAGATTTAGAGTGTGATGGAACACATTTTATTCCTTAGATAGACCTTTCCAACGGGCTATCGTGAGCCTAAAATGGATATTATATGAAAAAGTTACGACCCTGGGAAGTTGATGTACCAACTTACCCCAATAGGGCCCACATGACTTTTGGCGCTTCATCTCCTAGTGTTAGTTTTTTGGATGTCTATGGTTTTGGAATTCATGTTTGATGTAAAAAGGCCTTTGAAGCCTCATTGTAATCATCTTCTTGCGAATTAGCGCAACCTTCACATCTCTTCTCAGATATAAGCTGCCACCATTTTAACAAGCTTGTTTCAGTCTGCATTTTACAGTTTCAACATATTTCTTTATTAAATAGAAGCCAAGCTTTATTGTATCTTTGTTATTGTTTATTTTATCTATGTGTTCATAATATAGATCTATATTCATTTCGCTCTACTCATAAAATATGTATCATATCCATTGACTAGATACTGTGAAACTACACCAAAGTTGTGGAATTAGAACAAGAAGTTGACTTGACATTATAAGTAACCTAGGTATATCTCTATAATTATCGTATTTATGCCATTGAATTACCTATTTTAGTTTTTAAAATCATTACTATCAAAGTTACAACAATCCCCCAACCTCTAGAAACTATAAAAACTCAATTCCATAGCCTTTCCCAATCTCAACTTCACCAACCTCTTATTATCAATGCCCAAGGTTGAGCATTAATTAACTTGGGAGGGGGGGGGGGATGTATTCACCACCCTTCACACTACATGAACTGCTTTAAAATTTATCATCAACCTTCGCATCATCAAGTTGAAACACTCTAGTATAACTCCTCTGCCAATCCACCATCTTGCATGTTGACCCACTTCCATTGATTTCAAAGGAAAAGACTGCAATTGGAGGGATAAGTGGTTGATTAAAGGTGATGACCATGAATAATAATGGGTTTTAATGACTGGTCACCATTTTTCAAATTAGTGTTGATCACCACATAAACAAGGTGTAAGTTATGGAAACTGTGGATGAGTTGTTATGGACGTGAAAGTTTTTCCAACTTCTAACTAAACACTAAATTTCGAATCAATTTAGCATGCGAGAATGGAAAGTGTGAATCACTAGTCTATAATAATTCTCCAAAGTTTGATAGTTTTGGTTGAATACAATACTGAACATCGTGTGAGTTGTAGGCAACACATTCTCCAATTGTAGGTTATTGTAGAGTATTATAGGTTTATGCAAATTTGGCAACAAATATGGGAGGGACCCTAAATAGATGGGAGCTTATAGACATAAATTTAGTATGCATTAGCCTTGAAGTGTAGCACATATTGCATCAAGTAGGATGGATGTTATATTTTAATAGGCTTACCAGATACAATGATATATTTATTACAGAGTTCTCTCACCCTCTATGTAGGAATGTTATTATAGTTTGAGGATTTCTAGTGGAAGTCACATAAGAGGCAATTACTGAAGTAATAGGTCTTTCCATAGTATGAGAGTAGTGATTTAAGATAAAAAAAAAAAAAAAACAAATCCCAATACACCAAGAAAATATTTATGCATGTCGGTGAATCATTTATAGATATAGGAAAGGGGGTGAATAGATAGATGCTACGAAATCCTTGGGACTTGGTAGCTCTACACATCTTGAGATGCATAATAATTGATTATGGATAATTTCATACATTAGTGATTTGTCAAAATTCCATAATAATTGATGAAATCAATCTAGAAGATGGATACGAAAGTGAAATTTGGAAGAGAAGTAGTCGTGGCAAATCATGGGTTGATTAAGCTACCAATTGTAGATGCCTTGTGAAGAAGACAACCAGATGCCACATTGGATATTTTCATTATCATCCTAGCCAAATAAATAGTAGAATCAACACCTCTTATTGAAGAAACCCCATGCACTATAGATGCAATGTCAACACCATCTTTTAAAGAACCCCCATGCGCTTTAGACCTACTACCAAATGCTCCAATTGTAGTTAAGATTAATAGTGGCATAGAAAAAAGGAGGAGCATAAGAAGACATCTCTAGCATTCTCAAGAACCAAAGTTGAAAATTCCTTGGGCTATAGAAGGTCCCTTATTGTAAGTTGAGGAACCCATACATATTCTTGATTATTCATAACAGGAGGATATTTACAATTCACAAGGGGTTCCAATAATTAAGGAAAAAGAAGACATTAGCAGCCCTGTTGCTAAAAAGACACTTGTCAGAGAAGACATTAACAATCATGTCATTGAAAGGACACTGGTATGAATAAGGAAATATAATTCAAGTAGGTTTTGGAAAATAATTTTGAAGCCTATTTTTTGACGGGATATTTCCCCCATGAATTTGGGTTAAGTCACAACATATCGAGACCGGATTGAGAAGACTGAAATCTTCTCTCACAAACAAATGTGAAAACTTAAAAATAACTACTTTTCTCTAGGAGAGAGTAGGGAAAGAAAGAAGGAGAAAGTGTGCACCTTAAACCATTTGTTCGATGTCGATCCCCGCTCCTACTTTTCAAAGCGCTCCTAACCTTTATCAAGACAAATGTTGCAATGAGGTAGTTACATAATGAAGTAGCATATATATTATGTGTTATATCCAAAGAAAGTATGAAAAGTGGTAACATACAATATTGCAATGAACACAAAATTGGAGGGAAAGAGAGTTCTTATATTAACTCCAAATATCAAAGTTGGTTACAACCTGACTCACTTCTGGCACTGCTTCGGAGCCAACTACCTATGTTCCTCCACAGATCCTTCAAGCATCTACTCAGCAATGAGGCTCTTCCTTGGATATCCCAATAAGGATAAGGATACAGCTTATGACTATATAAGAAGGAAGAAACATTGGAAAAGGAGTTTCCAGGTTGGGGGATGCTACTCAGTGGATAAAAGGAATAGGTAAGCTTGCTAGATCTCAACATCATAACATTGCACCAAAAGAATTCCCCATTATAGCCCTCAATGGTGCTTTTATATCTTCCCCAAAGGGGTTAGGGAAGTTGGAATCCATTTTGTATGGGCATGGGGACGTTGGGAAATGATCCCAATCGAAAAACCCACCCGAAAACTCGGAATTATTTTATTTTTCATTATTTTTTAGGGTATTCACGGGTTTCACACTGACAAGTCGTAGATGTTTGTGTGTTTCATCAAAGGAGCCTGAGGATATGTGCAAAAGACATGTTTTTTAGATAATTTGGATGAGACAAGTTGAGAATTTGTCTAGCAATCCAAGGGAAAGGGTTAGGCCATGTCACAAATGAATAGGTGTGGCATTTTGTGCTATAACAATTGCTCCCTAATTTATGAGGTCATAAGGGAAAAATGATGGACGGAATGCATTATAAACTCTTAGAGGCGAGGATGCATTGAATTAAACTCATGAAGGATCACGAACAATTGATCCAAGGACAACAACCATCAACATATATCAAGTACGAGTATTCTCTTCCCAAGTCAGACATACCCATGCTCATGAGTGATATAAGCATGGATGCAAAATCAGGTGCACTGCGGATCCATGGGATATGTGAAATATAGCTATAGTCCATGGCCACAAATAGTACACAATGGATCCATGTGATATAAATGAACTAGAAATCATGGCCACGAAAAGTACACAATGGATCTATGTCAAAGTAGATCATAGCCACAAAAAGACACACAATGGAGCTATGTCTCAAGATCAAGAACAGAGGATATCTGGAACCAATGGAAAGAACGAGTTGATCCTCTGCAAGTATCAATGTCTGTGAGGTGGCACCATATGGGTCAGTAAGGAGCACAAAATAATTTGTGCTCATACTTCACCTGAGGTCTTCACAACGATCTGTCGTGGTACATGTCTACACTATGTGAATAGATGAGTCAAAGTAGAACATAATGAGACATCATTTGATTATCGATCATTGATGTATACTATTAATAAACGCGATACAACCCATTGATTATGATAATGGGTGTCAAGGTACCATGGTACAATCTAACAAGTGTGAATAAATGAGATGATGTCGAAAACTTGGTAGAATATATGGATCAGGGGACATTAATGTATTCCCATTTTCAATAGCGAGGGAGTCTGCCACTGATGACTACAAGCCCCAAGGTACCAAACATAACTCTAGATCCCTATCCCATTGCAAAATGTGTTGAATTTGATGGGAAGAGATCCACTGGAAGGAAGGCATTAAGGCATCCTTCATCATCCAACACGAGGGGTGGCGGAAGGCTGAACATTTGGAAGAAATCGGATGAAGAGACAAATACTCGTGATGATGAGATTGAATTGACTGACTTGGGAAGGCCGAATTGCAAGGTCAGAAACTAAATGCAAAATGACCGACTTAAGTTGAAGCTTTCCCTTGAAAAGAAGCACGACACATTATGTGACTTAGGAAGAATGGACTATAATCTATAATACATTTGTGATACAGGGGGCATTAACAAACTCTCCATATGGTTGGAAGAATAAACAACCGGGGGAGATAAAACTCGAAAATGAGAAAAAGTCTCTTAAATCCATATTAGACCCAAAATGATGAGATACTGACTCAATATTGTGCTTTGTTCAAGGGTGAAAATATTATTTCCAACACAAGAGATAGATGCTTTCGCCCCTTCTCTTTGGTTTTTGATTTTTTTGGTCTGTTTCATATTATTAAAGCCTAAAAAAAGAATAAAATAATACTATAGTACAGTGGAGGAAACGAGTGTTGCGGGAAAGAAAAATAGTCCCATAAAGCAAGGAGCATACCTATTCTCATTGAAAGGAAAGCATGTGCAGTGTAAGGACACTCAAGGAATGTTTCCTCCAGGGGTAAGGTGTCGAGTTGCAAAGGCATAAATTGCAAGGCTGGGAAATGATAGGAATGGACAAGCAATTGGTTCAACAACAGCATGTTGAAGCCGACATTAGGCCTAAAAGAATGAGAGGTCAATATGCAATGCAGTTACAACTCAAGTTTAGGAAGTAAACCTCCCGTGGTGGTATTTTTCGTAAGTTTAGTCTCTAGGGCCCGAAAAAGAGTAAAATAATACCAACGAGAACTCTTCTAGTCAGAGTTTGACTAGAATATTCATTTTTTGTAAATAGTCCATTCGATCTGGAAAAGGGTTAAACCTATAATGAAAAGACATCCTTTCGAATCCATTTTACGAGTGTGAAAGAAACAATATCACTCAACCATCTTTTGATATTTAACGAGTCTAAAAAGAGCTTAACTGAAACTCCAGTGTCCTTTTTCATAAATTTAGTCTCTTGAGGCCAAAAAAGTGTAAACAAAACTAAGGAGAACTCTTCTAGTTAGTAGACTAGAGTATAACTTTTTCATAATTAGTCTATTCGGTCTAAAAAATGGGTAACAGTGTGTTGAACAGACGTTCCTTCAAATCCATTTAACGAGCATGAAAGAAACAATATCACTCGCCAATATTTTCAATTTTAAGGAGTTTGAAAAGAGCTTAAATCTGGACTCCATAATGTTGTTGTGAGTAGCATATAAGGGAGGGAGTCCCGTGAATAATGGCCATAAAAATACTGAATAAGAAGCATGAAGTTCATATGCAATGTCATGGCGGGACTAAATAATACTCCCGAGCCTAAGAAAACTTGTAACATGAGCACCATAATACAAAAGGATTATAAACTAGGATGCCAATGGAAGGTAGGCTCTACCACACGAATCACAACACTTCAAAACAATAAGGAAGGTTTTGTGGCGCAACTCAGTGGGGTTCATCCTAAGGAAATTTGAAAAACAAAATGGATAATGCAAAAATGCATGTAAGGGAAAATCTAACTTAAATGCCATTTTCGAGATCATTACCTCTCAGAATGGATTGACATGGAACAAAAAGTAACCAAAAAAAGTCTCCAAAGTCCTATATATAATACCAAAAACACTTACCCAGAAGTTAATAAGTCTAATATAGAAACCTTTGATAAAAGCAAGTATTAAGGGATACAAAACTTGAAAACAAGAAACCCTAAAAATAAAATATGTACAGAGGATCGTACAACCTCCAGGCTTATGCATAATAGTTCTCCAGGTAGAGCCCATTCCTAGGCTCAAGCCAAGGGTTTCGTTGGTAACCAACTTTTAAATCTTCTAGTTCAGAAGGAGGTAGAAGATCCATCATCATAGCTTCAAGGATGGCCTCATCTAAAGGAAACTCAAAATCCATGAAACTAGGGCCCGACATCTCACAAATACTAAGGATTGAGGTCTTACAAACAACAATATCAGACTCAAAAGAAAACACCAGATTACTTGGGCCCAAAGGGGGAAGCGAGGGCTCCCATGCCCCCATCGGATAAAACACCTTATCAATTGTCGAGACCTTGTCTCGAGAATTTGAACATAATTGTAAAGGATCCTTCTTAGGAGAAATTGAACACCGAGGATAAGACGCCACATAATTCACCCATGGCGAGGAAGAGTTTACTCGAACACTAGGAACACACAAAGGGGGAGCCTGAGGTAAAGTTGAAACAGGATGATGATTATCAAATGAAAGATGATAAATAGTGGAAATGCTTCTGTTGTGAGGGAAATGCATCACATGAAAGAGCGTAGACACCACATCATTCATCGCATACACATAATCACGCCCAAGAAGAAAATTAAAGTCTAAAGGGCTTGGCACCACTAACAAATCAAATAGGATAGTATTCCTACCTAACATGATAGGAAATGGAGGAAGAATCCCCAGAAATTCACTAGGTCTTTTTTCGAAAGCCAACAACTCATTGGTAGCTGACACAAGCTTGGGAGAACCCAAAGCTTTCCAAGCTAAGGGTGATAAAAGACTTGTAGAGGATCCATCAACTACAATAGTTTGACAAATGCCTAATTTATTAATTCCAACCATTATCTGGAAGGGTGCAGAAGAAGGAAGGTTAGGCTATACAAGATGATTCCAATCAAAGGAAACCATCCTAGGAATTGGAGGGAGAATACTCAAAAAGAGTGGAATGCCCCCTTGTTCAAAAGGTACTGAACTGGAAATGCTAAGGACATGGTCAAAAGACACATCACTCCCTGAAAGAGGGGTGGGATCAAGAAGAGTGGGATCGACCGAAGATTGCATCGAAACGACCACTTCCTCAACCACTGGTTGAATAGGATGCGAGACAACATGGTCTAGAGATGCATCACCCCCCAAAACAAGAGTGGTGTTTGTTGAAGATTGCATCATCATGATCGCTTTGTCAACCAAAGATTGAATAGGATGTTGGGAAACTGAAGATGACTAAGATATAGAAGGGTCGTCAGACAAGGACCACGCTTCTCGTGCCATGACAATAGCAGGGCACAAATGATTAAGGTGACCTCCTTTGCAAATGTTACAAGGGAACTTGGGTTTACATCCTATACGTCTAGGCTCCTCAATTGTATTAGTTCCCCCAACATGACTTGCAGTGGCTGGTGGGTTTCCCCTAGCATGACTAGCATAGGTTGATTTCAAGTCTCCAATGTGACTAGTAGAGGTTGGTGACAAGACTCCAACATGACTCGCAGAGGTCGGTGACTCGATGCTAGTATGACTAGAAGTGACTGGAATTTTGCTTCTAGCATGAATCATAGAGGCTACTTGCGTGCCCCCAACATGACTAGAAGAGGCTAGTGAAAAGACTTCACCATGACTTGCAGAGGTTGTTGACCTATCTACAACATGAATCGTAGAGGTTGTTGACGTAATTCCATTATGGATCGCATTGATTGGACTCATGTCCCCAGCATGACTTACAGAGGCTGGGTGATGGTCTTCAACATGAATTGCAAAGGTTGATGACCTATCTCTAACATTACTCATAGAGGTTGTTGACGTGTTGCCAGTATGAATCACAGTGATTGGACTTGTGTTTCCAGCATGACTAGAAGAGGCTGGTCACTTGCCCCCAGCATGACTTGCAGAGGCTGGTGACAGGTCTCCAACATGACTAGCAGAGGTTGGTGACTTCTTCTTCTTACTCTTCCTCTTCCTCTTCCTTTTATACTTTTGGTTACTAGTAGAAAGACTTTCACCAGAAGAGAGAGCAGGAGGAGAAGTAAACTTTGCAGATGAAGAAGGTGAAGGATCAAAATCCGTATGATGCCCTTGACATAAGGTGTTTATTTGAGAAGCATCAAGAGCATTAAGAACATTCAGAGTGGTCCAAAACCAAACCGATAATCCTACATTCAACCCAGTAATATTCAAAGTGGCCATCAAGGGGGCACCCACATTTCCAAAGAAAGGAAAAGCACAAGAATCCCCTTGGGAAGGGGTCCCTTGGTTGGTATCCTCAAAAACAAAAATCATGTCGGTGTTATGCATAGGTTCATCCCTTGTGAGATTGTTCATGTCCTTAAAAGTCTCACACACTTACTCTGGTGAACCAGTGGTATAAAAACCCACTCCTTCTAGGAGGCAGCTCCACGCTTTCAAGAGAAAGAGCATGGGTCCTTCCCGACCAACAGAGTAGTTGGTTAACCACCTTGAATCAATGATCCAAAGCGATGATACTGAAACAACCTAGAACCAAATATAAAAATCATCACTCCAATAGAAATCCCTAATAGAAACGTCATGAGTCCAAAGCAATGAAAAAGTGGAAAGATACCTTCCAGACGAAGGCATAGGTTGATAAAGTCATGTGGACCAACAAACGAAGGAGTGAGAAGCAGTTATCTCGACCTTCACTAACCAACCTTATTTGGTGCAAGCACCCACACTTCACAGGGCACCCTCCAATATTATTGTAAGTGTGATACAAAATCTTCCCCAGGTACCACGACAAGCCCTTGTAGTCACCTCTGAGATCCCTAGGAAAAGCCACTAAGGTTACCAACTTGCAGTCGACATATGAGGGGTAGAGTTGATAGTCGAGATCAAACGTATGGGTAGGGTAAAAAATATTGAAGCTTCTAAAGTGTCACCTCTCATAGAGGTAAAGGCACTAGCGAAACCCCCAATATACAGTCTCTCCATTACGCTTAGTCAAGCTTCGAAGGGGTAATCTCCTTGGCTCTCCTTCATGTGAGCTCGTGTTTAGCTCCTGTGTTAGAGGAGGCTCCCAGCTATACTTATACGACAATTGGATTTGAGACTCTCCCGAGCTTATACTCCTATGTTTTTTCAATGGCCTTGGAGAGTTATCTCTCCGATCCTAATCCAAGGCCCTAACCCAAAACTTGTTTGTGAACCCTAGAAACAAAGTCTAGTACATTTTAAGCTTAGCGTTCTTTTTAGTGGTTTTTTTTACTCAAGGGGTATGGTTGTGCAACTTGTGTTGTTTGAGACTCTTACAAAAATGAAACTTATAAGAACATTGGAAAATAAAACTTTACACTAATTCTTCAAATAAAAAAGAGTTTCACAAAGAAAATGCATAAACAATCCTTCAAACCTTGAAATGCAAATTTTTCCTTTTCTAATGCAAAATGCAAAAGAGGCAATCAAAAGGATTTTCTTTCTTACTTTTCTTTTGAAATGCTTTCCAGATGAGAAGAAAACATAAACCTATGCTAATATATTTTTCTTTTTCAAATAACAATGCAAAAGAATGAAAAGAAAGAAAGAGACCTAACTAGCAGAAAAACTAGTTTTTTTTTTTCTTTATATCAAAGCAAAACTAACAAAATATGATAAAAGAAACTGCATAATACACTATTCACAGCCCATTTTTCTTTAAAATCCAAGATAAAAAAAAGTAATCCAAGAACACTGGGAAGCCAAGAGCAGGATATTTTCTGTGGCTGAAGGTTTTCACAAGCTTAGACATAGTAATACAAAGCAATCACAAACTCAGGAAGCTCAGGATAACCTATAGAAACCCATAAATCCCCGAGAAACTGAGGAAATAATTTGTTTTCACAAAATGCACACAGGTCCGCGACTGTGTGAACTGAGACTCACGGATTTCCATGGGTCATACACATCAAAAGCGGGGATATCCATGACTGATATAACAAAAAAACGTGGATAACTCTGTAAAATTGGAAAAACAAAAAGGACTTTCAACATGAGACTCCCAGAAACTTATGAAAAAGTTTCCAAATAATAAAATCTTTGCCACAAAGCTTGGAAAATAGAAAAAATCAGAGAAATAAAAAAAAAATACAAACAAGCCACCCTACAACTGACCCAAACTAGGAGAATCCCCAGTATGGTTGCCAATTTTGTTGACGAGATATTTCCCCCGTGACTTTGGGTCAAGTCACAACAGATCGAGACCGGATTGAGAAGACTGAAATCTTCCTTCACAAAAAAGTGTGCATACTTAAAAATAAATACTTTTTGCTAGGAGAGAGTAGGGAAAGAAAGAAGGAGAAAGTGTGCACCTTAAACCCTTTATTCGA
Organism: Picea engelmannii; assembly: GCA_009831015.1. Taxonomy (NCBI): domain Eukaryota; kingdom Viridiplantae; phylum Streptophyta; class Pinopsida; order Pinales; family Pinaceae; genus Picea; species Picea engelmannii. The sequence goes on from ML793541.1 coordinate 481,292, forward strand.
TGTCAATCCTCGATCCTACTTTTTGAAGTGCTCCTGACCTTTATCAAAACAAGCATTCAAAATAAAATCAAGACAAATGCTACAATGAGGTAGTTACGTAATCAAGTAACATATATATCATGTATTATATCCAAAGAAAGTATGAAAAGTGATAACATACAATATTGCAATAAACACAAAATCGGAGGGAAAGAGAGCTCTTCTAGTAACACCAAATATCAAAGTTAGTTACAACTTGACTCGCTTCTGGCACTGCTTTGGAGCCAACTACCCGAGTTCCTCCACATATCCTTCAAGCATCTACTCAACGATGAGGCTCTTCCTTGGATATCCCAATAAGGATAAAGAGATACATTATGACTATATAAGAAGGAAGAAACACTAGAAAAGACTTTCCCGGTTGGGAAATGCTACTCAGAGGATAAAAGGAATAAGGAAACTTGCTAGATCTAAACAACATAACCTTGCACCAAAATACTTCCTCATTCTAGCCCTCAATGGTGCTTTTATATCTTCCCTAAAGGGGTTAGGGAAGTTGGAAGCCGTTTTGTACGGGCATGGGGACGTTGGGAAACGAGCCCAACCAAAAATTCCACCTGAAAACTCGAAATTATTTTATTTTTCAATATTTTTTAGGGCATCTACGGGTTTCACACTGAAAAGTCGTTGATGTCTGTGTGTTTCATCAAAGGAGCTTGTGGATATGTGAAAAAGACATGTTTTTTAGATAATTTACATGAGGCAAGTTGGGAATTTTTCTAGCAAGCCAAGGGAAAGGGTTAGGTCATGGAACAAATACATAGGTGTGGAATTTTGTGCTATAACACTATTGTGGGCACAAATGTGGCTGAAATTTTAATGAGACAATTGCATATTTCTTAGGGCGAAGCAACCAAGTGGGAGTGTGAAGCCGAGTCAAAAGGATATGATGTCATTTCCATCCTTTAACACCATTAGTTAATTGCCCAATTAGAATATATTTTTTTCTTTAACCTTAGTTAAGTATGCTGGAAATTTGGAATCCCTCAACAATGAAAATGTCAAGTTAAAAATTGATATGCTAAAGCAAGTACAAGAAACTATAGAAAAAGTTGAGTAAATAGTGAGGTTGACATGTGTGTGAAGAGATTACTAAGAATTCTAGTGAAATGTTGGCATGTAGACCAACTACCAAGGTCTACACTATATACTTGAAGGAACAATGACATAAATTCCAAATTGAGTGTTGTGTCTCTCAAATGAAACTAGATTTCCAAAACCCTCGGAAATTGTGTGACCTGTATTTTGACCTCAACCTAGAAATAAGAAACCTCCTTTATAAACTCTACCTTCACAATTATATGCTTTAGAAGAGGTTAACATTGTCAACAAAGCCCTATGTTGGGGATGTGCAACTCAAAGCATTTATTTCCTAGCTACAAAATTAAATCACCAAGTTCACAATTGCAGAACATTATAAGGCTAAAGAGATAAAAGAATAATTGAAGGTGAGAGGAGAAGGTGATATACCAAGTGAGTTTTGAAAGAACATATGCAGCTGATAGTGGATCTATTTGCCTACCCAGTGTTGGGGAGAAAACAATTAGAGCTTGGTGTACTATGCATCAAACTCATTAACATATCCAAAGATGAAGTGTTGAGAAGTGCAAACATTAGGTGACAACTACTAATGAAGGAGCTACAACAAATATAGACAAACTCATTACCAAGGCTTAGTGAAACTCTCCATAGGGATGGTTTGTGTATTGAGGACCTCAAGAGTCTCACCTCCAATTGGATTGGATTAAAATTCAAGTTTCCCCTCCTGTTACACCCCATTCCATATTTTAGGTGTTCAGGAGAACCTTACATTGAGGTTGAAAAGACAATATGGAAGGAAATTATCAAGTTTTTAGGTTACCATATTAAGGAAGTCGAAGCTTAGCCCATGGCCTATGATCGTAGATATGAATGCCTCATAAAACATAAGGTCGCATGCTATCCTAGATTTTTTATTTGTGATTTGGAGTGTATGTAGCATAATATTTGTGAATTTAATTCCAATTTTTTTTCTGCATTTTCTTCAACTAGTTTCATGCCTTTTTGGTTTTGTTAAATTAGTTTTAGGAATAATGTATTTTGTATATTTATTTAGTTACATTGCATTTTAAAATACTCATGTTGGAATAGGCCATAACCAATAAAAAAACCAAAAGAAACAATTGAGCTTTTGCCAAATTTTGATGGTGAAGGAAACACTTCATCCTTCGAACATAAATATGAATCTAGGTTATGCCTACTTAAAATTATTCATGAAAATGTAATGCGTAGGTTGTTGCCTTTCATTTTCAAAGGTAAGGATTCATATTGGCATGGCATGGATTTCTACCCATTAGCACAATTAAGAAGTGGTCTCAATTTAAATACAATTTCATATATGCTTATGAAAAATATTATAATGTGGTTTAGATGTGTCTAAAACTTAACATAAGTAGGTGCAAGTTGGAGAATCCATTCGAGACTTTGATACACGTTTCCAACAAGCTTATTATTGTCTCCATGATAATCATAAGCCTTCAGCTTAAATTTATTGTCTCCATGATAATCATAAGCCTTCAGCTGAAATTTTTCATTACTGGTATGTGCATGCACTTCCCAAAGCTATGGCCATATTCATTTTACAAGAGGGAACCATTGATTTAAATGAAGCTTGTGAGGAAGAACGAAGTCTTGAGAAATATTTGAACATGTACCCCATTGACCTTTTCCCTTCTTCCGATTTGAATAATGCAAAGCATATTAAAGATAAATCAAAAGAACAAAAAAAATGATGAAGTGTAAATTGAAGTTAAAAATTTGTGTAACGAAGTTCTACTCTCGCAAGATGAAAGAAACAAATAAATAATTATATAGAATAGGAAAATAATAGGAACCACATATAGACCACAACCCTATTAACAGGGAAAAAGAAAATTGATTGTAAATTTAATTGATAAATCTGATTATAATTTTTCTTCGCTAGGAATATCTATGTATAGTGAATGCTTCACTCCAACCTTTTGTTCTTCTGAGTTTGAATCTGCAATTTCAGGGGTAAACCATGGGCTAAATTTATTTGATTGGTTGAGTGAAGAAAGTGGACTGCATGAATTGAATAATTTACCTTTTTCAAAATCTGAATTATGTTTAAAACCTAATGGCCAAACTTCAAATAATGAAAGGTTCGAGTACAAGGAAGATTTATTCGATGCTTCTAGTAATTTTCCAAATGATGAAGTAGAATAATATGCATAACTAGACCTCCCTAGCTCTTGTAATGGTGAACATAGAGGTAATGAATTGGTGTCCTGTAGCCAACCTCTAAAACTTAATGAAAGGGAATATTTATGGAATCCATGATTCTAATTATCATTATGTGTTACTAAATTATTTCAATAAATTTAACAAATAAAAAGACTTTTTCTGAAGTCCTCTTTATCCTCACCTCTTTTCCTTGACCTCATGAATGAAATGCTCGATGAAGATGATTCTTTTGAAATAGAGTTAGTGGAGATTGAAAATCAATTTTAGAATATGTATGATAGAAGAATATGTCTACAAAATAATATTTGCAAAGAAAAGAGTATGCAAAATAGATTAATAAATAAGTGTCATTCTTAGGAAGGCTTGAAGAGCCAAAAGGAGGAAGTTGTGGGCTTAATTTATGAAAATGAATCATGGTAGTTAGAGCTAATGGAGATTAAAATTGAATTTTTTTCAATCTTTTTGATGAACAATTTAATAGCACACCTTTTTTAGATATTCTTGTGATTAACAAAAAAATTGATCCTCTTCTAATAGCAAGATCTTGTAGTATCGTCTTGTTCACATCTAATCTAGAATATCATACCCAAAAGCACCTCAAAACTACTTGGAGAGAGACACACAACATGGGTTATCCCAACTAGTTGATTTAACTAGAGGTCAGGAAAATCAGTTTGTTGTATTTGGAAATGAACAATTCATCACTAAATGCAAGCATAAGTTTGATTCAATCTCAGTGTTACAGAAATATTCCACTGCATACAGGTGAATTTTCCCTTCAATTACTGACCCCTATACCAAGACAAAAACAATAATTTGGACACTACCATTCTTATAAACGCATTTTTCTTATCGAAAAAGAGAGGAGAAGGTGAAGTAGGATGTACTATGTTTATGATGTCCGCCCCAGCTACTCTTGTTCGCAAGCTTGATCCAACTTCTAGCACAAATCAACACCTGCAATGAACAACAAGAAACAATTGACTTCCTTCTACTCTAATGGATTAGGCAAATAAAATTAATCTATGTAAATCAAACTAAACATAGACAAGCACATGAAACCACATAATTGAAGGAAATGGGCCAAGTATATTAGATAAGAACTTCAAAAGGAAACTTATAATCTTTAGATGATGTTGCAACAACCTCTCCAAGTCATCCTCGTCCAACCCTTGCTCAAAATATGATCCAGATTTATGAGCGGAACGAAATGAATAACATATTGAATACCATAACACAGAGATATGGAGAACAACAACAGATATCTAGTGAACAATAACTTCTATTGAATAAATAAAATAGGTTGAAACTGTAAAATAGCATAATCGAAAAGATGTGGTTGCTACGCATCTGTCTGAGCAGAATGATTACAATGAGGCTCTAGAGGCCTTTTTAACATTACTCATGAATGGAAAAACCCTAGACATCCAAAAACCTAACCCTGGGAAATGAAACACCAAAAGTTATGTGGGCCCTGATGGGTAAGTTGGTACCTCAACTTCTTGGGCTGGTAACTTTTGCATACGACCTCCATTTTAGACATGTGATAGCCCATTGGAAAGGTATTTTCGTGAACTACACATTCTTCCATAAAAATCTAACAATGCCTACAGTTTGACTGTGGCAAGCCAAAAAAACATTGTTTAGGGCCCCAAAACGGCCCTGGAAGTACATAAATATGTATTGATATGAAAACTTCCAAAATAAGCCAGTTGGAATAGGTGAGCGACCACCAATATCCACCTGGATGTTGTGTATGGATTTAGGACAACCCCAAAAGTGCAGAACCCACAATTACAAAGAAATGTCATCATTATAGAGAAACATGTTGAACTAAAAACTCTTAAGATGAGCTAGTTGGAATAGGTGGGTGGACACTAATATCCACTTGGATCAGTCCTCCCCCCTTAGGAAGAAATGGTATCCATTGCGTTGAGTTCCCCCATCAGGTGAGGAAACTTCTGTTGATTTTGGCTCTGGGTGAGCCACTTGCCTTGGTGTAGGAGTTGCCCTACCTTGAAAACCTAATAAAGTTGGATCCTCTACTGGAAATGGCCCTTGACATGTGTGTCCGTTATCTGATCAATGGATGCATGTTCCATGCAATTAGGGTTGAGATTTGTTGGTGTCAACTGTTCTGCAATCTCCGAGGTGTCCAATAATGGTGTAAAATATGGCCGAAGAAGGTCCACATTGAACATTGGGTGCAATCCAAGGAAGGGTGGAGTGTTGAGCTCAAAATAATTTCAACCCATAGCCTTGGTGATATTGTAAGGCCCATAGTGAAGTGGGTATAGATTTTGATGGGACCCTGTAAGGCGCTCTTTCTGAAAATGTAACCAAACCTTGTCTCCCACATGAAACTGGTGTGGTACCCAGTGTTGATCAAGGCGTTTCTTATACTTAGCATTGGATTTCTACAAAATCTCATGGACCTGTTGGTGAATGTGCTGAATCCACTCAATGAATCTAGTGGCTTTGTCAGCATCAGACTGAACATGGGAAGATTCTTCCTGTGTGATTGCAAGAGGTAGTGCAACATCAATGGGACCCAAGGGTTGGAATCCTAGCCCCACCTAAAATTGGTTATGGTTGGTGGAGCTATGGAGAGCCATGTTGTAGCTGTGTTGAACATCAGGAAGACTCTCATCCCATGTACGTATATGCTTAGAGTTGTACATGCGCAGGATGTGCACAATCATCTGATTGACAAACTTTGTCTGGCCATCGGTTTGGGGGTGGAAAGTAGTGGATTTAGTGAGCTTGGTGTTCAACAGTGACCAAAGACTCGACCAAAATGTGTTGAGGAACTTGTTGTCCCGATATGAGGTGATGGTCTGTGGTATCCCAAAATGGACCCACACATGTTCGAAGAAGAGCTTGGCAGTATCTGCCGCTTTGATGCTCTTCTTGCAGGTTGCGATAATGGCCATATTTGAAAACCAATCAACCACCACAAATACATAATCATTCTCATGTTTGGTGGAAGGAAGGCCAGACATGTAATCCATTGAGATGGATTCCCAAGGCCTCTCAGGAGTAGGAAGAGGGGTGTATAAGCCTTGCTTCTTGATGGTTGGCTTGGAAATGGCACAGGCAGTGCAAGATCTTATATACTTGTTGACATCTTGTCGAAGTTTTGGCCAATAATTTTTTTTCTGTAGAACAACCACAGTTTTCTCCACGTCAAAATGTCTTGCCATCCGACTGTAGTGAGCCTCCTAAATCATCTTTTCACGCTCGCTTGTGGGAACATAGAGGTGGCCCAGATGGGATAATAGTCCATCCTAGATGTGAAAATCAGTGACATTCGCGCATGTACCCAAGAGTTGATAGGTGGTGGGGAAGTCAGGGTCACGCTGATAGATTTGGGGCCACTCAAATGCCTCATGCCCACATGAATGGAGCACTGTGGTGAGTGCAGCAACTGGAGGGCGACTAAGGAAGTTAGCAAAAATATTTGTGCTCCCTATTTTATACTTAATGTTGAGATGGAACTGATGTAGGTATGTGGACCGCTTTTGATGGCGGTTGTTCTGCAACTTCTATTATGTCTGTATGAACTGCAGAGGCTTATGATCAGTGTGGATTATTGTATCCTTTCACATAATGTAATGTTTCCATTGACGACATACTTGCACAATGGAATACATTTATTTTTCATAGGTGGGTTATTTCTAGATAATATATGAGAGTGTCTCACAATGGTATGCTATTGGATGACCATGTTGAGTGAGAGTTGTGCCTACAACATAGTCGAAGGCATTAGTATCAATCTCAAATGGTTGTTGCAGATTGGGTAAGGAGAGTACTGGAGTTGAGCACAAGCGATGCTTCAGATCATCAAATGATTGTTGTTGTGTCTGCCCCCATGCGAACTTTTCCTTGCCACTTCCCTTGGTTACTTAGCTGAGGTCCCATGCAATATGGGAGAATCCCAAGACGAACCTTCGATAGAAGTTGGAAAGTCCCAAGAAGCTCCGAAGCTCGGTTATTATGGTAGGGATTGGATAGTCATGAATGACTTGGATCTTAGCTAGATCCACATGTACGCCATGCTCATCAACAATGTAGCCCAAGTATTGGACCTTGGTCATGCCAAAGGATCATTTTTCCAAGTTGGCATATAGCTTGTGTTGTCGCAGAGTGCCCAATACATGTTGAATATGCTGCATTGTGCTCCTCCCAAGTTCTGTTGAAGATGAGGATGTCATCCAGATATACTACCACAAAAGAGTTGGCGAAGGGTCTCTATACATCATCCATCAATCTCATGAAAGTTGTTGGTGCATTTGTTAAGCCAAAGGGCATGACCAACCATTCAAAGAGACCTTCTTTAGATTTAAAAGTTGTCTTCCATACATCAGCTGGTTCGATGGGAACCCAGTGGTAGATAGACTTTAGGTCAATCTTGTTSAAGAAATTATCCCCCTTGAGTTGGTCAAGAAGGTCATCAATTTGGGGAATTGGGTACTGGTTCCTCAATGTGATTTTGTTTAATTCTCTGTAATCAATGCAGAGTCGCCAAGTCTCGTCTKTATTCTACATCAACACAGTCAGGMTTCAACAAGGGGAGGAGTTAGGTCAAATGTTCCCCTTTTGAAGCAACTCTTGGATATAGCGCTTGATTTTGTCATTTTCCATCAGCGAGCGATGATAGACTTTTCYATTAGGAAGCGGTGCATCAACAGTTATATCAATTATATGCTTGAMTTGGCAGTGTGTCGGTACCTCGGTGCGTGASRAGAATATGTCTTTGTACTCTTCCATGATCCTGCCCACTTACTTCTGCTACAAAGAGAGGCTCTGTGTAGAGTTCATGAATGTGGAAACGACCTTCTGCTTACTGCAAGCACGGAGCACAAAGAAGATGAACTTCTCGGTCTGTGAAATGACATTACTGCATTGCTTAGTAGAGATTAAATAAATAATGGTAGGCGACGCTACCTCTGGTATCTTATAAAATTGTCTACCCAAAGTAATAATAACACTGTGGGGTGTAGACTCATACACAACATGTCGCTTCCAAAAATATGGTTGGCCTAAAATAAAATAACAAACTTCAAGGTGAGCAATATCACACAATACCTCGTCTTTGAAGGGCATGACGTTGTAGGCCAGACGACATTGTTGGTTGATGCAAAGATATCATCCTTAGTGAAGCCAACCAATGGTGTAGGGTTGTGGGTGCGATGTTATCGGTAGGTCCAGTGGCTTGATGACCTCTGCTGAGATTAGGTTCTTCTGACTGTCGCTATCGACAATGAAATGCAGAGGAGTCCCCTTTACCCACATCTATGAGTGAAAGAGGCTTTCCCCTTCCTTTTGTTCTTCTAGTTCACTTGGCTGGAATTTGGTGGTAGTGATAGTGGCACTGGGTTTGACATCGATGATCTGCTTCCCACTTTCTAGATTTGATTCGGAGTCAGGATCTGCCTCTGACTCAGAAGCTTTCAGCTCGACCACTAGTGATTGATTGGAGAGACATTCTTTGGTGTTGTGTCAAGGGATTTTATGGTATTCACACTACTTTCTCGTGTCCTTATTCAACTTCTCATTACACTTCTTAGGTTGCGGCTTGGACTGGTTGTCCTGAAAGTGACCATATTTGCTCTATCCTTTATTTGGTGGGTTGGGACCGCCTTTTCTCTATTTCGGATGTGAGGAATTTGCAAATCCAAACTCTCGCCTCTTCTGCTTAAGTTTCTTCTTGATCTTGACAACATATCTATAAGCCACACCTAATGATTCGATGTCAAGAAAATCCATTTCTATTTGAATGTATCTATGCAGACAGTTGTGATATTTGAGCACCAGATGTCATTCAGAGTCTTTGATACCCAATTTGGTGCACAGAGTATGGAAAATATTGGTGAAATATGGTACTGCCTGGTCCCTTTCTTGATGTAGCGTCATCCATCTTGTGTACCAGTCCTCATAGCTTCCAACGGGGTAGTATTGTTCTTTAATGGCATCCCTGAAGGAATACCAGGTGGGGGAAACCACAAATATTGCAGATTCCTTTGTGTCCCTTTGCTCAGAGTATGTATCCTACCAGCCCTTAACATGGGGACGACCTTGAGGAGTGAAAAATTAATCTTTTCCCTATCAAAAAAAATGTGGACCAAAAAATACCCTTCGAGTAGATTCAACCATTTATCTACAAAATTCGCATCTATCAGTCCTTCAAATAATGGAATATCAAAATTTACTTGTACCTTGAAGGGGGTTGTGTGGTCGCTTGATGAATATGTGTCTCCTGTGGGCAGTCGTCGAAGGATCTATGCAAATTTTTCCATCATCTCGTTCCTTTTTCATGCAAGGGCTTCCTCGAGCAACATTTTAAAAGGATCTCTTGCTCCATCAACTTTCTTCTCGTCCCCCATGAGTTGTGTTTGGGTTCAATGCGACCGATATTATAAGGCTCGAATGGTTCGAGTCCCAGCTTTTTGTACCCAGATATTATCGAGGACATGCACAAAGAAAAACAAATGAAGAGGAGATTGCTCTTATACCACTGATCCGGATTTATGAGTGGAATGAAATGAATAACAAATTGAATACCATAACACAAAGATACAGAGAACAACAACAAATATCCAGTGAACAATAACTTCTATTGAATAAATAAAATAGGTTGAAACTCTAAAATTACATAACTGAAACAACTTGCTCGAATGGTGGAAGCTATCTCTGAGAAGAGATGTGGATTCTACTTGTATATGTCTAAGTAAAATGATTACAATGAGGCCCTAGATTCCATTTTAACATTACTCATGAATTCCAAAACCCTAGACATCCAAAAACCTAACCCTAGGAGATGAAACGCCAAAAGCTATGTGGGCCTCGATGGGTAAGTCAGTACTTTTGCATACGTCCTTCATTTTAGGCATGTGATAGCCCATTGGAAAGTTCTTTTTGAGAAGTACACATATATCTTCAAAATATGACTTCGTCTACAGTTTGATTGTGGAAAGCCAAAAAACAAATTGTTTAGGGCCCCAAAATGGCCCTGGAAGTACAAAAAGATGTATTGATATGAAAATTTCCAAAATAAGCTAGTTGGAATAGGTGGGTGGCCACCAATATCCACCTGGATGTTGTGTAGAGCTTCAAGACAGCCCCAAAAGTGCATAACACACAATTACAAAGAAATTTCATCATTACAGGGAAACATGTCGAACTAAAAACTGTTAAGATGAGCTAGTTGGAATAGGTGGGTGACCACCAATATCCACGTGGATCAAAAGATCCACAATCAAAATAACAATGCTTTGTTGATTTTATCCCCCTTTTTACCATGGGAATGCCTCCATTTATAGGCTTTGAGAGGCTCAACTACCTTGGGTATATTTGGAATTAGTTTAGGATATGGCTCCAATAGTTGTGATATATTCCTTAGATGCAACTCTGGAGTTAGATTCAAGCCAAACTAACCTAATCCATCCATATATGTCTTTAGAAGAAAGTGGGATTTCTTCCAATATTTCCTCAACCAACTCAATGCTCCCTTAAAATGGGTAACTGAGCGCTACAACGCTCCCTCTGAGATGGACAAGGAGTGCTAGCGCTCCCTATGTATGAGCAGGGGAGCGCTGATCTTCCAAAAAGTTACCAAGATGAGTAATTCCATAGTAAAAACATTTGTTTCGACTGTCAGATGATGGGGCTTCTTCTTATAACATGTTTTAGAGGTTGTAGCAAGTGTTTTCATGGTGTCATTTGAGATGTGACACTTAGGGAAAGAGAATATGACATTTATGACACTTGCGACAAAAATGTGACACTTATGACACTTGCGACAATGAAAATATGACACTGTCGAAGAGAGGAATTTTGATGTGTAACAGATTCCCCCCCAAAGTATGAAGTCAGAAAATGAATGTCGATGGCCGAAACACTTTGTAGATTCTTCAAAGCAAGGGTATGGAGTTGGAAAACCTGGTAGAATCTGCAAACAACCATCAAACAATGTTAATATGTGTTCCATTTCCAAGGTAGGCATACCTATGCTCGGAATACGGTTGAATCAAAGCACAACCGCCAATAAATACACTGCGGATCCATGATGATATTGCGTAAGGAGATGGCCACCAAAGATAAAATGTGGATCCATTTATCTATGACCTGACTTGATCGCTACCACGAAAGAATACATAGTGAAACTACAATGTGATAAGAACATAGCCATAGACTAATACAAAGTGGATCTATGTTCAAACATGTATATTAGTCGAATAATTGCCATTGCAACCTGGGTAAATTGTATGTGTAGATGAATAATCAACCCAGGGTCTTTGTCTCGATCCTAGAACAGTACGATTTTGTTCATGTGAATAGATGATTTGATGTCGAACATGACAGAAACCACTTGATTACTGGTCATTCAGGTATATTGTTAACAAGTGTGAAATAAATCACCATTTATGTCGATGATTCTCAAGGTACTCTTAAAGTACAATCCAACGAATGTGAAAAATGAGTTGAAGTCAAACATTTGTGGAATCAATCGGTCAGGGGTCATTAATGCATACCCACTGTCGAATGTGAGGAGGCATACCAATGAGGCATGCAGGTCCCAAGGTATTGATGTGTTCCTAATTCTATTTCCTGGATAATTCGTTGAATTCGACAGTAAAAGACTCGTCAAAGGAGGGAATTGATGTATCCCCCATCAATCGACATGAAACTTGTCATAGAAAGGTGATAAGATAACGTAGATGAAAACAGACTGACATGGGTATGAGAACTGGTAACTTTGTACATGGTTGACTTTTGAGGTGAAGACTTCCCTTAAACACTAAGGCACAACATAAGACTTGGAAGCATAGACTCATAGTGGACCAAAACATAATGCAATGAGTGTTGAGGCATTCTTTAGATGGGACAAAGGAGTAGAAAGACTCATAGGATTGATTCAGT
>ML793541.1:509432-522759 GCA_009831015.1 Picea engelmannii
TCACATCAGAAATACTACAGACTATCCACGATCCAATGAAACCAGTCCCACTCAATTTGGATACTCTAGGAAGAAGTTATGATTGTTTTACCTAGAACACCTTCTTGAGACTAGTGAATAGGACTAGTCAGATACCCTATCTTACACAAGGTGTATATACAAATTTAAGATGACCCAGAAGCTGAAATTTTTACCACAGATACCTTACTGATTTCTGTGAATAGCCTCTAGAGTTCAGGGTCTGAAACGTTACAAAAAATATTTTATAGCGAAAATTCCACAATGACTCAGTTCAGGATGATTCCATAACCCTATCTTGTACAGGCTGTATCTCCGAAAGTATAAGGCCTCAAGAGATGAATATTGAACCCAACATACCTTGATTTGTCTATTAAATATACTCCAACCTGTTCCTTCTGAAACATTGTTGAAAAAAAGTTATAGCAAAAATTCCAAGGTGTCTCAGATGTAGCAGCGAAACCCCAAGACCTTGAGCTCTGATACCATATGTTAAGAACCAAATATCAATATATCATAGAAAAACCTAAGAAAAAGTGCTCAACGCCTTGAAAAAGAGATAATTTCAGATAATAAGCCTCTTCGAGGGGGAAACCTCCTTTTACCCCACTTCAATGTTCAAGTACAAGATGATTCAAAATGAAAATGTCTCCTTGGTATATATAGGAGACTAGGAGGTATAATTACAACTAATGGCCTAAAGCCGACATAAATAAAATAACATTAAAAATATAATATGCCCCAATTAAGGGGTAATGAGCCAATATTAGGGCTTAACACTCATTATGTCCATCTTTGCTACAATGGATGGAGTAGCCTTTCTCCTTCAGAGGTGTATTTCCCCTGCTCCTTTCTGTGTGTGGAGACTGATCTTCTATCCTCGTCTTTTTCCTAGTTGCCATAACCTTCTTGTACAAGGATTTTCTTTTCGAACACTCGGACACTACGTGGTTATTCAATCCACAAAAAGCGCATGGTCTTTGATTCCACAAGTTTTGTTGTATATTATTAACATGCTTATAATCAAATGGAATTTTAGAGTTTTGATATTTGTTATACCTTGGTGAATTGTCTCTTGAGTTAGACTGAACGAAAGAGTTGACCTCATCTCCTTCATTGTGACGCTCATCTCTCCCTGGAGATGTCTTGAATCCTCGACCATGAGAAGCTGTGCTCTCATCCTGCACTGAATCAGTTTCATCTCCTGATGAACTGCTGACTTCTGGAGTCTCAATGACCATCCTAGGGTCTTTTTCTCAAATGGTTTCGAAGCTTTCTCCAACATCATTTGGAACATAACCTATCCCAACATATCGAGGCCAAACCACTGCCTCGATGGGATCCACAATACCCTGTCCATTGGCTCCAAGGCCTCCTCCTTCGTATCCCATTTTTCCCATCAACTTTAATCTGATGCATGAAACATGTTGTTCAAGGAATTTAAAAGAGTCATCAATATTAATCAAGAAAGGAAATACACATGGTTTATTTACCTCCATCCCAAACTGGGACTCTTGGTCTACTTCTCGGGTGTGTCCAGTTGTTCCTGGTGAGAAGGATCAGTGGATGATGCTTCTAGGAATCCTCCTTGGTTTCTAGATGCATGGATGTCATCTTCACTTGCTTGACAAAGTGTGCAAGCATTTACACTATCATTCTCGAACCCATGACCGATGAAGTTTCCATGGTCACAAAATGGTCTTGTCACCAGCTCATTCGTAGATCCTTCCTCTATCTGCATCTTCATGGCTTGCATCTGCTCTTGTAACCTTTGGTTCTCTTCCTCTACAACATGCAACAATGTCTTCAATCCAACATTCTTTGCTTGAAGGATTTGGTTGAGCTCTTGAAGCTCATTGAACCACAACTTTTTTGGCGATATTGTCATTCTTAGCTTCAACACCTGCAATCGGTATCAATCCTGCTCTGATACCACTTGATCTGAACCCGGGGGGTGATTAGTTTCCAATAATTGTTTGATCATGTCACTCCTCCAAAGGGTTAGTTATAGATCATTTTACTTGAGCGGATTGCAATTAAAGGCATAGTTGAAGTCTTTATAGGTTTGAATCCAAAGTGAATAAAACCCTCTTTTAGCTTGTATATGTCATGCTTGCATTTAATATTCTATGTGAGGAAATTCATGATAAAGCAACATAAGAACATAATACACATAATAGATATGACACTTCCCTTGATAACAGAGTTCACCCGATGTGGGCTACGTCTCCCGGTCTCACTCCAAAGATTGACCGCTTTATTCTCCTCATTGTAATGATGTCTCTCCTTTACAAGTTGTAAGGACAAATTCCCTTTTCGATGACGGCAAAAAGATATCGTAATGTGATCAACAATGTTTACAAGCTTCACAAGTTCTCATGCTCATGAGGCATCCGTGATGTTGACATGGACATCATTCCCACATACTCAATACAAAAAAAGAGGAAGAATAGTAAATGACCCCCATCATTATAGAGCCATAAAATTCCTTAGATCTGTTTCTCATATCCAAGAAAATATGCATCCCATACAAAGATCATGAAACTACGAGATTCTTGACTGCTTCGTTGGCCACTTATCATCCAAGTGACACAAATTCTTTGTCACATGTAGTTGAATCGTTTATGTGCAAGAAGAGAAGAAAGGAATAAATTGATCTTGTTGCCTTGTTGCAGCCTCTCCATGCTCCTTCAGACCTATATCAAGCATACTATGATGCAACATTCAATGACAAAACAACATAATGAAAAGCATTCTTACATTGGTTCTTCCAGAATTTGGCCTACTGATTAGAGTCTCTGTTGTTGAAACAAACATTGCCTTCATATTCACATCATTGAACTACCCAAACTTGACTGTCAAATTGTCTCCATCGAACATTTTCACCTTTAGGTCGGCCTCCTCTGGTCCTCTACCTCGATCTACGTGCAAGCCTCTGCAATTAATGCATTGGAAACTACATTGGAATTTGTGCCCAGTACGGCCTCGTATGGAGTGGCACATGCTCCTCCTCCTCCCGAACTTGGTCAAGACTTGGGCTTAAAACCATTTTGGCCAACAGATGTTTCAATGTCGGGTCATTAGGTCGATTGGATAGGTGGACTATGTTTGAGGCGCTTTTCTTTGGGGAGGTCCCGGGGTCAAACCCGCGAGCCTCCCCCTTTTGGAAATCCATTATAACATATGCCATAAATGGTGCTAACCATTGCCAGTTTGGAGGTATGCCATACATTTGGCAGACCGTGATAAAAACAGAGGATACATCGAATATAACAGAAGTAACCACCAGTTTGGTGGACTTTGTTTTTGCGGGGGGAGCTTGGATATAGCGGAACACTGCTATGTTTGGCAAAAATGGGGTTGGTCATTGGCAAGCCCCTTTTTAATTTTAATTTTCGATCTTCTGGCCCTCTTTGGGAATTTTCCCACTCCCACGTGGAAACCCATGACTGGGCCACATGGCGGCTGGGAGAGGAATTTATTGCTTGCTCGACGATAGTAGAGCAAGGGATTTATCACTCATCCGACCATAGGCCCACCTCTCTGCCTAGTCATATGTTGACTGTGCCTGTTGACTAGATGTCACTTGTCATGCTATCCTTAGGTCACGTGGCATATCCTAGGGGGTGCCACATGTCGTCACCTAGAGGTGACATGTGTCACAATTTCATTGGCCCATTTGGTGGCCCAAAGTGTCGAATCATCATGCCACATGGCCACGTCAGCATGCTCACATCACTTCCATTGTGCTTGCCATGTCATTTTCCACATCTTGTATGGATTCCACGTCACCTACCATGTGGTTGTATGGATGCCACGTCCTGTATAGTTTGCAACGTGATTTTATAGAATTCCATGTGGCACTTCCTCATTGGTCCACATGTTGACCTGAAAATGCCAAAAATGAGTGACACATGGCGGCCTCTGGTGCTGCCACGTCACCATGATGACATCATCATGACACATGTTGATCTCTGATAGTGCCACATACCATGTATGGACGCTGACATCATTTGTACTGATGTTGATGTCAATAGTAAAGATGTTGACTCATCCCTGCTGACTGGGCTAGGTTGACCAAAACTTTAACTATGAATATCTTTCGATCCGTAACTCCGTTTGACGAACTGTTTATGTCGTTGGAAATATTACGATGCGCTCTTTGCAATGATGTCAGATTTCCTAAGCTTTAAGGACTTTGAATTTTTTTCCTTCCTCTATCTACTTAGGCCATTCTAAGCTTCCTAAGACATTTTTGAAACTTCTGAGATGTTCCCTAGATCCTTCCGGATCAATCAGTTACAATAGCTTGTGGGACTCCAGAACGAGTGATGATGTGATTGAACACAAAAAGTGTTGCGGTTTGGCCATCGTTAAGAAATGTAGGCATAGGCTCAACCCATTTAGTAAAATAATCGATGGCGATGATAATATAACCCTGCCCCCCCCCTGACTGAGGTAGGCTTACATTGCATGAATTTGATACTCCATTATACAAAGGGTTCGATGGTGACAATGGGATGAAGTGGAGCTAGGAGGGTACGTTCTTTCTTCTGAAAGATCTGACAGGGTGGGAATTTTTTAATGGCCTCAATGCAATCTTTGAATATGGAAGGCCAAAAATAATCGGCACATAATATTTTTTGGGCTATAGCCATCCCAGAAAGATGACCGCCACAAGCTCCAAGGTGACAGTCATTTAAAACTTTTTCAACCTCTTCATGGGTTAAGCAACATCGTAAAACAATATCAATGCCTCTGCGGTACAAAGTGTCACTAGTGATAAGGTAGTTCTTTGAATGGTGTCTAATGTGACATTGTTCATCACGTGAAATTCCTAGTGTAAAGCGTTGGTTCTAGAGATAGAGAAGAATGTCTCCATACCACAGATCAATCGTACTAATGAGGAACAATGATTCATCAAGAAGGGAATCATTGGGCTTAGTATTCTCATCATTATCGGGAAGATCACAAATTAATTCCACAAAAACCAATGATTTCTTAGATTTGGATTTGGAAAACTCAAGATCGAATTCTTGGAGAATGACGATCCATTTCAAATATTTTCCCTCAAGTACTTGACGAGTCAATATTTGGTACATCGGGTTTGAGTCTGCAATGACCATGGTAGTGTGAAGTAGAATATAGTGGTGAAATATTTGAACAACGATAAATGCTACCAAAGCCAACTTTTTAACATGTGAATAATGTAGTTCATGACCTGAAAGGATTTTACTTATATAGTAGATCACATATTCGGCGGCGTCATCATCCTCTTGTATTAACACCATAGTAATAGTGGAAGCAGGGGCAACCAAATAAAGGATGTAATCCTTCGCATATTTGGGTGGATGCAAAAGTGGTGTATTCGTTAAAGCATGCTTGATATCATCAAGTGGGCATTGAACAGTTGCATCTCAGATGAAAGGGGCATATTTCTGCAGCAATCTCATGAATCCTTTAGTAATTTCAGCATAATTACATATAAAATGACAAAGAAATTTTTCCTTCCCTTGCAAACTTTGTAGTTGGGTAATATTTTTGGGAGGGGGTAAAGAGAGAATGGATTTGAATGAATCCACCCTAATCCCATCTTTGGATATTACGAAGTTGAAGAGTCTCCCTAATTCAACATCAAAAATGAATTTATGGGGGTTCAATCATATGTTGTAAAACCTACATCTAAGAAATATTTCTCCTTAGATGACCAATATGATCTTTTCGATGAGCCAAGTGATCTGGAAAGTCATTGAGATAAGATTCAACAATATTTTTAATGTCATGGAACGCATACGACATAGCCCATTGAAATGTGGCTCCAACATTTTTAAGGCCAAAAGGTAATTTTCGATAGTCAAAAGTCCCACGTGGGAAGATGAAGGTCTTTTTGTGTTGATCAATAGGTAAAATGTCAATCTGGTTATATCCAGAAAATCCATCCATAAAAGAGAAAATGACACTTTCAGTGCAATTATCGATAATTTGGTCGATAAAGGGCGTAGGGTAATTGTCCTTGGGACAAGCATTATTTAGATCCCGATAATCAACACAAACTTGAATTTTCTCTTGTTTCTTGGTGACCATAATGATGTTGGAAACACATTCGGTTAGAGGTATGGGATAAATAAAACCAGACTTTAATAACTTTTCTACTTCTGCCTTGATTGTTGCAGTTTTCTTGGGATGAACCGGGCGAAGTTTTTGTCTCATGGGTTTGACTCCTAGGTAAGTTTTGATTTCATGCACAACGATTGAAGGATCAATCCCTGACATTTCTTCATAGCTCCAGGCGAATATGTCACATAATTCTTTAAACAAGGAAATGTAAGTTTCAATCTCTTCAGTTGAACAATTGGCACCTAGTTGTATGCTTTCCACAATACCTTCTTTTAGGTATATGTCAACACTGATCGTTTGAGAGATATTTCCCAAATTCCCCTCAGAGATGGCATCCTAAGTGAGTATTAGAGATTAGGGAGTGTCAACGATATCAGTAGGAAAGATAGATGAAATATCTTTCCCAATCTCATCCAAACTTGGAAGAAAGGATGAACGATAATGGTTGTCATCCCATGGTGCCTACTCGATACTAAGCATTTCCATAATGGATTCATCTGACAGAAAAATCTGTAGGATGTAATCGAAAGTAGAGGATAGGGAATCTAACCAAGATGGTAGCAAATAGGAAATGTATGCTAGCAGATGTTGGTCGTCAAGTGAAGGAGAGGTAGACTGAATGGCGTCGTATTCAAACTCTACTGGACTAAGTGGCATAGTGTCACCTAGTGAATCAAATTCTAAGGG
Organism: Picea engelmannii; assembly: GCA_009831015.1. NCBI lineage: Eukaryota > Viridiplantae > Streptophyta > Pinopsida > Pinales > Pinaceae > Picea > Picea engelmannii. The sequence continues at coordinate 516,255 of ML793541.1, forward strand.
ACTAGGTACGATCCATGTATCACGTGATTTGAGGGATTGATGTACCATAGTCTAAATCATATTAATCGTTGTGATATGTTGCGTGGTTGGAGGAAGAGGTGTGGGTAAAGTTCCCATGAGTGAATAATCATTTAGTAGACCTACCCTGACACTTTCATAAGTAATCTTTGATTCCCCCAAAAATGGAATATTGTTGGATGTTTTAGTGCAAGCATCAGGGGTGCAGTAATCTAACTGATCGATGGTCACAATTTTACCTTGATGAGGGAATTGGACACATCGAAAAAATGATGAAGCGACAACAGTCATACCATAGAACTAACTTCTTCCTAGCAACATGTTATAATCGAGGGGAGCGTTGACTACTTCTACATCGACGAAAACAATTCCCCCCCCAGTTGAATGGCTAAGGATTGTAATAATCCATGAGGTCGTAAACCTCTTCCATCAAAATATTTTAACATGGTGTGATATTGATTAATACCAGGTGATTTGAGGCCTTTCCAGCAAGCTAAGTACATGATACATGTTGATGCTCCCTCATCCAAGATCATGCGATGAATATGTTGATTATGGACAACAACATCAATTTGGAAAGCAAGTTGGTGAGAGAGTCATGATTTAAAATTATCTAGATTGAACGTGATATTATTGGATGACTCAGGATCTATAGCTCTGATGGCTGCCAAGAGAGTTCTACGTTGGCTAGGGAAGTGTTGTAGAACTTTGAGAGCTGACATGGCGTAAGGTGCTTGGGCCAAATATTCAACAATGTTGTAGTTTTAAGTAGCACGGGAATTAGGCTTAAAGGTCAACTTTTTTTTCTGATTGTGCTCTTGGATGGGTCTAATATAGAGTCAAAACTTGGTTTCTCAATATAGAGAGGTCCAGACGGAGGAGTAACTGAAGTGCTAGGTGGATCTGATACAGTCCCATTAGTTACATTTTCCTTACCAGGTTTACCTGGTGGTCTGTCATATGTCATAGTGTGAGTGGTCAAATCTACACCATTGAACATATAAATATGTGCACTCAATGAAGAATCCTCATTAGGAGGATGACCTAGGCTTCCTCCTTGCAAAGGTGCAGAATTTTGTGTAACCAGTGACTGCAGCTGTGGAAAAGGATGCGTCAATATAATGGGCTGAGAATTTCCTTTAAAAAGTTTAGCAACTTCTTCTCGATGGGGACAGTCTTGTGTGTAGTGATATTCAGCACAAATGAGACATGGAAATTTCAGTTTGGGTTGTGGTTTCTTTTCAGTAGCAGGTGGTTGTGCTTTTGTTTTCTGGATTTTCAGTTTGATTGTTATTTTTCTTGCGTCAATTCTTAGTTTTCTTTCCCCCCTTGATTGTTGTGGTGAATCAAATTGGACTATTGTGGTGAATCAAATTGGATTGAATTCACTTAAGATACTTGAGTAGGGGTGGAGTTCGATGGGAGTGGAGTCTGCACGGTAGCTAATGCAATTATGAAATGATTGGTTTTACCAGTCGATTGTGAACTAGACTGGGTTTTTACGGAACTGATAACTCCATTCGAATGAGTGTTGGAGGATGGTTTTGATGGATCAATTGATGTACAGGGAGCGTTTGGGATCAATTCATACAAAGTACCAGATTGGGAATAAACCAAATCCAAATATTGGGCATGAGCAATGGATTGCTCTTCTATGACTACACAACCCATGGCTACATCACGAGCAATAGGAGGTAGTAGAGATTTGGTGAACCATTCAACCAACAATTGGTTTGGAATGGTTGCTTTGATCAACTGTCATCGTCGTCTCCATTCATGAATATGATCAGAAATATGTATGGAGTTAGTCTGATGAAGAGAGGTCAAAAGTTTCATCTTGGTTTTGTATCTAATGGGAAATTGACAGTGGATGAGGAAAGCCATGGCAAGTGAATTCAAATCTTGAAAAGTTTCGCGTTTTACTTCAATATACCATTTAGTCGTTGAACCTGCAAGTGTATGCTAAAAAAGACGTAAATGGATAGAGTCATCCATTAGTGAGTTTGATGAACTCCACAGATGAAACTTCATGACGTGATTATTAGGGTCTTCTCCAGGTTTTCCGTCAAATTTTGGAATATTTGAAGGTAATTTGGCTGGAATGATTGGCCAAAAAAGGGAGTGTAATATGGGATCGTTTATTAATCTCAACGGATCCGGTAGATCTAAAGTGGCTAAGAACAATAAATGTTGATTGTCTTGAGGATGATACTGGTGCGGCATAGGAACACCAGTAGGACTATAAACTGGTTGCGGTGGATAGTTTTATCCAGCAAGTCCTCCCATATGTTGTTGTTGTGGATTTTGACCAGAAAATGTAGGATTCATTTGTTGAGGAATTTGCACAAAAGGAGAAGGAAAACCTATTTGGCCTTAGGGGCATAACCAGTCTAACCTGGGGGAGGATTGTTAGCTTGACTTTGAGGCGGGTAACTAGGTTTCCCCTGAGGAGGGTCAAAGAGTGGTCGACCAAAATTAAATTTTTCATAAAGATCCCGACCCGATGGATTTGTCCATATAGGATGAAAAAGAGTTTGTTGTGGATCTACCATTTTAGTAGAGAATACAAGGGTAGTGTATTATTCATTGAAATTTGGTTGTCGTGGTTCCATCTCTAGTTGATCGTATGGCCTTGACAGTAGTCTAGGGTGATCTTCTACTACGATGTTACATGAGGAGTCCACTCAGATAAGGAGTGGATCGTGAGGGCTTGTCAAATTTGGGTTTGCAAGGAGGGTGTGACCTTCCTAAACTGCTACTAAATCTATTTTAGGATTTTTTATCAAAGGAGTGGCGACACTCCTAGCGTCTGAATAGTTTTCAACGTCTTCATGGTAAGTATCTTCGGGTGAGTTAGGATGTATGTGTTCGTATCCTTCTAGAGGAAACCCATGCATCCTACGTGATCTACAAAGACCTTTATCATCCACAGTACCAATTTGAAGGACAACTAAAGTAAACAAGCAACCTTCGCTAAAAAATATAGAAAACCAACAAGCAAAACAATAACTTCTCTCAATGAATGTACTAGTTGGTGATGAAATCCAACATCGCATGATCAAAGTGAGAAGGGGATAGGATTTGAGCGGGTGGACCAGTTATGTTGGCAACCTGCTTAACAAACTTACACCTTGGTGCAAATTCCCTCACAGTTTTACCCGTGGGTTACCCTCCAAGGAGCCCAAGTGAGTTTGACCAATATATGTTCCAGGTACAAAAAATACTTCCCTTCACCGTCACCTCATGTAAGGACCTTGAAGATTATGGCCACTAAGGATACCAACTCACAGTCAACCTCTGGGTGGGTACATTCGACAATCGAGTTCAAACGTATGGGAAGGATATCAAGTCCGAAATTCTTTAAGAGAACTGAGGACAAATGGATTGGTAAACTCCATAGGACCCCGAATAGATTCGAAATTCATGAAGCTCTGAGACCAAATGAAAACAATTGATCCTCAAGAAGAAACCCTAATATATGATTGTACTACTACGATTGGTTAAGCGTCAGAGGGATAATCTATGTTTCTCTCCCACACAGGACCTCGTGTTTAACCCATGTGTTAGAGGGGGATCCTAGCTATGCTTATATGAAGGTTGGATTTTCTCTCCCTATCACAAGATTCTGAGTTTGTCTTGAATTCTTTGGAGAGTCATTCTCACAACCTATTCCAAATCTCTAGTCCTAGTTTATAGTTTATAGTTTATTTTTGTGGTTGTTTGTTACACAAGGGTGAATGATAGTGAAATTGATCATGTTTGAGACTCGACTCCACAAGAAGGTAAAAAGAATGATAAGCAAATTTTATTTTCAATGAACTTCTAGCTACGGGAAGGAGAAGAGTGTATTTTCTTTCGTCACTAACAAACACTCAAGAATGCAAAATTTTGTGTTATTTTGTTATCAAACAAGAAGTCAGACAATTGCCAAATTGTAAAAAAAACCTTTGTAATATCCAAAACCAATGCATATAAATACTTCTTTGTTTGATTGTGGATGCAAACTAAGATGTTCGCATAATGCTTCGTTCTTTCACTAATAATGAAAAAGGTTCACTACTATGATTTGAAAAAGTAAGAAGAAAAAATCACACAAACAAAGACACTCTCAGCAGTAAACAAGAGACCGAAAGAAAAAAAACTACCAAACTGTTCACTCAAAGAAAAACACTAAGAAATCAAAATTCATACTTTATAGTCTTCAAGAATTGAGTAAGGGATCACAGATAAAGAAAAAAATAGATCTGTGATCGATGATCTTCCATGTGAAATCCTCCAATTAATCAGATAATCGAGAAGAGTAGCACAAATAAACCAAATTTGAGAGAGAAAGGTCGATTTTGCAATCAGGAAAGACAACACAAACTCAATAAAGACTAAAAATAATGAAATACAACAAGTTTTAGTCAAACAAAGGACAATATCAGACAAAATAAGTTCTAAGTTAGAGAAGGAGATCCAAAGACTATACCCAACAAGCAAGAAACCCTGAAATTTTCCAAAGAAAGGAAAATCAACGCTCTGGTAACCAAGACACCAGAGCATTGCAACGCTCCCTAGTAGACTATGTGGGAGTGTTGATCAAGAAACAATGTTATGACTTGAACTGTAGGGGAGTGCTAGTTCCAAGGAAAGTTTGAGAAAAATCTCAATAACTCAAGAAAATTCAGTAAGAGGCTTTGTGAGACAACTAGCAAAGACAAAAGAGATGTAAAAAAAGGATCAAATTGACAAATAGGATGTAAGGATAGGCAAAAGTCACATATGAACCAAGGGAAGAAAAAACTGAAATTTATTCCCCAGTGGAGTCGCCAATTTTTGTTACGAAAATATTCCCCTATGGACAGGTGAACTTTCCCTTGGATTATTGACCCTTGTACTAAGACATAAAAAATCATTTGGACACTATGATTCCTATAAACTCATTTTTCTTATCAAAAAAGAGAGGAGAAGGTGAAGTAGGATGTACTCTATTTATGATGTTTGTCCTAGTTGCTCCTATTCACAAGCTTGATCCAACTTCTAGAACAAATCAACAAATGTAATTAACAACAAGAAACAAGTGACTCCCTTCTACTCTAATGGATTAGGCAAAGAAAATTCATCTATGTAAATCAAACTAAACATAGAGAAGCACATGAAACCACATACTTGAAGGATATAAGCCAAGTATATTAGATTAGAACTTCAAAGGAAACTTACAATCTTCAGATGATGTTGCAACAATCTCTCCAAGTCCTCCTCGTCCAACCCTTGCTCGAAACATCCACAATCAAAATAAAAATGCTTTGCAAATTTTCTCCCCCTTTTCACAATGGGAATACATCCATTTATAGGCTTTGAGAGTCTCAACTACCATGGGTATATTTGGAATTAGTTGAGGATATGGCTCCAATAGTTGTGATATCTTCCTTAGATGCAACTCTGGAGTTAGATTCGAGCCAAACTAACCCAATCAATCCATAGCTGTCTTTAGAAGAAAGTGGGATTTCTTCCAAGATTTTCTCAACCAACTAGGCACTCCCTTAAAATGGGCAACGGAGTGCTACAACGCTCCCCCTAAAATGGACAAGGATTGCTAGCGCTCCCTGTGTATGCACAGGGGAGCGTCAATCTTCCAAAAAGTTACCAAGATGATTAATTCTCTGGTAAAAACATTTGTTTTGACTGTCAGATGATGGGGCTTCTTATTATAACATGTTTTAGGTGTTGTAGCAAGTGGTTTCATGGTTTCGTTTGAGATGTGACACTTAGGGAAAGTGAATGCGACACTTATGACACTTACGACAATGAAAATGTGACACTACGTTGAATGCGACACTTCAAGACATATAAGAAAACGCATTACGTGGTTTTCTCCCGATTTGGGTTTCCACGTAAAACATTGGTGTACTGTGTATGTGTATGTTTGTTCATTTGTTCAATGCTTATTTACTCTGCAGTTATTGGATGATAATGCTTCATTGATATAACACTTGGATTATATGGTTAAAAATGATTAAATTGCTCTATTACTGATTCACCCCCCCTCTCAGTAATCCAACAATTGGTATCAGAGCATGTTCCTTTAGAAATTGGTTTAACCACTGAAAGGTAGATCATGGAGAGTATCAACTCATATTAAAATGGAATACCACGATTTAATGGATAGAAGTATGTTTTTTGGAGCATAAGGATGAGGACATATATACAGGCACAGGGATTTCAAGTTTGGCAATCAATTGTAGATGGATACACAACACCAATAGTTCCACCATGAAATGAAAAAGCGGTAAAACTCGGTGAGAATAATTCCAAAGCCACAAATTCACTTTTGAATGGTCTCAGTGATACAATATTCACCAAAGTTGCACACTGTAAATCCACTAAAGATATTTGGGACAAGCTTCAAAATATTTATGAAGGAGATACAAAAGTCAAAGAAGCAAAGCTTCAGACTTACAGAGGTCAGTTCGAACAACTAAAAATGAAGGAAGATGAAGATATC
>ML793542.1:0-15074 GCA_009831015.1 Picea engelmannii
TTGGAAAGGTATTGTCGAGGAGATTCATTTTGGGGGATTAATGATGCATTTGGCTATCATTAAGAACCTATATATTGAAAAACCTTCATTTGGACCCTCAAAATGGCCCCGGAAGTTAAAACCTGCTAAAAATAGTAAATTGCCAAAATGGCCAGAAAACTATTTTGAGCCATTTGGAAAAGGTGGGTGGCCACCAATATCCACTTGGATCAACAAATAACTCTTATGGGATAAATAATAGCATGAATTTAACAAATTCATTATTGTAGAGCAATAGTATTTGTCAACTTCGAAAAAAATGGTGAAAACTCCCAAATTTTGGGTGAAATATGCATGTGATTTGGAAATAAGATGACAAATTAATAGTTGCAAGGTTAAATTCGACCATGTGAAGCTAAGTCTAGATCTCCCATGGAGGTTGGAAAAAAAAAAAAAATTCTGCCAAAACAAAAAATATTGGAAAAATGGGAATTGTTTTGTACTTGATGATGTGCAGTCCACAAGTCAGGTGATTTGGTAGGGATGATGTCGAAATCACATGTTAGGTGATGTGGAATTCCATGGTGTAAGGTCCATGGTACAATACCATGTTGACAATATTGGGGGTTCGTATTGCATGGATGTTCGAAAATAGGCTAAGTCCCAGCCTTGCAGAATACATAATGCAGGGTAGATTTCATGTGAAAGCATGAATCCTGTTGCTCGACATGGATGATTGGAAAATTGGTTAAGTATGAAATTATTGAAAAATAGGGGATAGATGTCACGTGAAGGAAAGAGTCCTATTCTTTTGCATGGATAATTGGAAAATTTTCTAAGTCCCAAAGCCTTGCAGAATGTAGAATGCGAGATAGATGTCATGTGGAAGAAAGAGTCTTATTCCTCTACATGGATCATTGAAAAATTGACTAATTCCCAAAGCCTTCCGAAATGTTGGATAAATTTCATGTGGAAGTAAGATTCCTATTCCTTTGCATTGATTATTATAAAACTTGTTAATTCGCAATGCCTTGCAGAATGCAAAATGCAAGATAGATGTCATGTGAAAGTGAGAGTCTTATTCCTTCACATGGATGATTGGAAAATCAACTAAGTCCCAAAAAGTGCAGAATGCAAATGTGGAAGAACTTGAAGATGTTATATTCCTATGCATGGATGGAAAATTGATTGTGTTCAAAAAATGTGTAGAATGTGGATGCAGAAGAAGATGTAGGTGCACTACTCCTCAACATGGGTATATCTCTACATAGGAATATAGAGGAAAAGAAGAAGAAAAAAGGACAAGGAAGAGAAATAAATAAAGAAACAAGAGGAAGGAAGATAAAAAGAGAAGGGAAAACGAAAAGGAGAAGAGAATAATAAAGAAAGAAAGAATAGAAAGGAAATGAGAAAGATAAACAATTTACCAAAAGAAATAACAAGTCTAGATCCAAAAACTTGTTTTGGCCATAATATGAGAAAACAATTCAGAATCAGATGAAATTTAATCGGTATGTCCACAATAACGAGGGATATAAAAGTACCAGTGAGGGCCATTGGACAATTATTCTTGAATTTTCTGAAAAATGCAAACTAGTGGTTTTAAAAGATCTTATTTGTGCTCAGTAATCAGGGCCCAGATTAAGATGAAATTTTTATAGAGTGTTTAAAAAAGAGGCATGACAATACACAATGAATATTTTGGTCTAATTCCAAAGTGTTTGGAGTGGAGGTGCCAAAATAGGGAAAAAACCAATATTCCTAGGCACTTTTAGGGGATTTATGAAATCTTCAATGGAGGTAAAGGGACCCCAAATCACAAGTATCGAAAAATTTAGTTAGTCAACATTTTACCTACTCGTCAATATGGATAACGTTTTCTTGAGGTTTTTTTCCCCAGTCTTTCTCCATTTTGGAGATGGGCATTTTTGGCTAAAAATTCTAATTTTGGAGGAAATGTTAAAAGTGCAAAGTCACCAATTCCAAATTTATATAGAATTTGACGAGAGCATCGGATTCCATATTTGAAAATTATTGTGTTCACAATCATAAATCCTACCTTCTCCCAATATATATATTTTTATTCCTGATATATTTTCTGTGACAGATGGCTAAAGATGATCTCTTAGCTAAATTGCACTTGTCAGAACAATGCATAATTGAGTAGAGATAGAAAATTTAGAAAACTATAACTTTTAGCCCATAACTCAGGATGAGGCATGAGTATATCCATTGGAAATATTATTCAAAATAGATTATGTCTAAAGGATAAAAAAATATACTAGTACATTTGTGCTCTCTATAAAATTAGATGAAGGATGGCATATAACATAATTAATTAAATAGTTTATAATATGCATAATTCTAAAAATAATTGTTGCATGCACTTTTTTTTCATAATTAGAGGTACATGAAGAAAATATATGGTTAGTATATGAGGACTATAGATATGTAGGATGCCCGGATATATTACATCCAAGAGGATGAAATCATAGGTTTACATATTACCCTAAGAAATCTAGAGACCGAGTCCAATGGACATAGAAGAAAAGTATATAACTTGTGGAGCAAGTTGATACTATAAGAAGATTTTAGAAAGAAGTGTAGAGATATAGAGTGGACAATGAAATGATGATAATATATTATGGGGAGCTACTATAAAGTCTGAATATGTTGTACAGACAAGTCAATAAATATTTTGTCACAAAACAAGCACCCAATGCAAGGAAAGTAGAAGCATCCAAATCTCATGACAGGAGGGATAACCATAGGGGATCTAGGAAATCAAGAAGTGTTACTTAACATCATGTTTCACCAAGATACTCATCTGGAAGAGAATATGTATGTTCACGGTCAGATAGAAACCTAAGTGTGTCCCCTTTGAAAATCAGAGAAGGAGGTCTAAGGTATATAATTTGTAAGAAGAGCTTAAGAATATTAAACTTCCCAATTTTGATGGTAACCATAAGAAATATGAATATGTGGAAGCATGGTTGTTGGGAATGAGGAAATATTTCCAATTGCACAATTATTCATCAAATGTAGAAGCCATAATTGAAACCTACAAAATTCAAAGAAAAACATCAATGTGGTGGGACCAACTCATGCATGTTAAGCACATTGATAAGAAGATGATCTCATGGGGGCAGTTCAATTTTTTATTTAGAAAAAATACTTGTTAGAACATGATTATGACAAGAAAATGAAAGAGTTCTTTGAACTCAATCTTGGAAACATGACAATGGATGAGTATTAGAGGAGGTTCCTTGAATTGTTGAGGTACGTTGGCTTCATAAGGGATGAGAAGGTTAAAATACAAATATTTCTAAGTGGGATACCTTTTTTCTATTGTGATAAAATTCGGTTTGATGAGGAAGAGACACTAGAAGAAGCCATAAGAAAATAAAAGTATCTTTATGAAAATAATAAGGGAAGACAAACTTTTCAAATATATTGGGTTGACAAAAAAAAAGGAAATGTGGATTAGAGGAAGAAAGGATTTGAGCCACCTTTCTTTAGAAATGATTCTCAGTCATATAGGCAAGGGAAGCAAGCAAGAAATGAGTCCAATATGAAAATTCCTTGTGGAAAAGGCTAACACAATATCCTATAAAGTGTTGGGTATTTGAGGGAGACCACATGTTTAAGGATTTACCTCATAAAGGAGATAGGATGAGGACTATGTGTAACTTTCAAGAATCTAATGCAATGGAAGACATGGGCAAGAGCGTGCCAAGGATTTATGAATCCTTGGACAATAGACAAGAAAATTATCAATCCCACATGATTGAGGTGGAAGGTAATATTTATAATCAACCCATATCTATTTTGATTGATTATAGAGCTATTCATAGCTATATAGATCCTAATGTGGTTGACATAATTTAATTGAAGACATGTAAGCATGAAAAGTCTTGGTTGGTTTAACTAGTCATTGGAACCAAGAGAACAATCAATGAGCTTGTTAAAGATTACACAATGAACATTAATGGAGTCATCAATAAGTTTAATTTTAACATCATACAACTTGGGTCATATGAATACCTTTTTGGTATGGATTGGTTGGACATGCATTATGTTTTCCTAGATTCCTACAACAAAGATTTTACATGACTTGATAAGGAAGAAAAGTCAAGGGCAATTCAAGGTATTCTAAGGTCTATATATATCAGAGAGATTTCAACATTACAATGGATTCAAGAGAAGTCTTAGAAAAGGGTGCCAAATATATGGAGTGAATATGGAAGAGCCAACCAAGGATGAAGTGCCAAATATTGAAGACTATCAAGTCTTGAAGGAATATGAGGATGTGTTTGGGAAATTTCTAGGATTTCCACCAAAGAGAGACATTGATTTCTCTATTGACTTGATTCCTAGAGCTTCCCCAGTGTCCAAGAATCCCTACATAATGAGCACACCAGAGCTGAAATAGTTGCAGATGCAGCTAGAAGAGTTGTCAAAGAAGTGGTACATACACCTAAGTGTTTCTCCTTGGGGTGCCCTAGTTATTTTTGTGAAGAAAAAGGATGGAACTCTGAGGTTATGTATTGAATTTAGACAACTAAATAAGGTTACAATAAATAACAAATATATTTTGCCGAGGATTGATGATTTATTTGATCAGTTAAAGGGAGAAAATATATTTTATAAGATTGAATTGATATTAGGTTATCATCAAGTAAGGTTCTAAGAAGAAGATACTAGCAAGACATCCTTTCAGATAAGGATTGGTCATTATGAGTTTGTAGTCAGCATGTTTGATCCATGTTTCATAACATTGACATCTTGTGTGAGTTGTGGAACAAGAGGATGTGACACTTACATCATAGAACATTGATTATTATAAGGGAAATAGTCACATGTCCTCCATAATTCAATATCAAGCAACATGGAGTATCCATAGGATGCATGCTTGGAAAACATGCCGAGGTTTCTTTCCCAAGCAACACGTATAGGTCTAAGGAGATTTTGTACCTAGTGCATTCAAATGTTTGTGGACCAATGTCAATAGCATCAATTTCAGAAAGCATGTACTATGTTTCCTTCAGTAACTACTTATGTCAAAAAACTTGGATCTAGTTCTTAAAGACCAAGAGAGGTCTTTAACAAGCTTCAAAAGTTCAAATCTCTAGATGAAAAAAAGCAAGGAAAAAGATTAAAGACCTGAGATTTGAAAATGGGGGTGAGGATACCTCCAAGGAGTTTAAGGGGTTTTTCAAGGAGTTGGGAATCAAGAGGGAGTTGGTTGTTCCATAAAACCCACAACATAATGGGTTTGCATAGTAGAAGAATCGATCCATCGTAGGGGATACTAAGGCCATGATTCATGATTATTACTTATTGAATTTTCTTTATGTAGAGGCATGCAACACAATAGTATACATCCATAACCAATGTTCTCATGAGATCCAATTGGAGGAAAAACCATCAGAGGATAAATTAACTGGTGGGAAGCCATATGTGAATCATTTTAACATATTTGTTTGTCCATTTTATATCCTTGTACTAGTAGAAAATGGGACTATGTTGGAAACCTCAATTAGGAAGGGTTTGTTTGTAGGTTATAGTGAGATTTCAAAGGTTGAAAGGGTCTATATTCTAGAGAAAAGGAAGACAATAGTGAGTATAAATGCAAATTTTGAGGAATAATTTACTTCCAAGAAGTCCCATGAACCTATTGCAGTGAAAGAGGATGAGGATCTAGAAGCTTTGAAGGTTGAGCCAGGGTCACTAATGACTTCAAGAGTAGTACAACATCCTTCATGTGAAGAGGAGATAGTAAACCATTCCACTTCTGTAATTAGACCTCAATCATTCAAGAGACAATGAGGGATGTTGAGGAGTATATTGAGAATTATGTGATCACATTTAGAGAGAGAAAAACATTTCAAGAAGTTTCTATACTAGATGGCGTTGATGAGAAGAATCATAGATTTTGAGCCTTCCATCTTTCGGGTGGCAATAGACTAATAGGTATGGTGGGATGCCATGGTGGAGGAGTACACATCCATCATGAAAGTATTCAAGGACTTAGGTAGGAAATGAGAGCATGATATTCAAGGATAAATTGATATTTGTAGAATATGATCTTCACCAAAATAAAAGGAGGTCCTAACTTATATTATATTTTCTTTGGGAATGATTGGCTCATATTGGTGTTGTATGTATATTATTTATTTCTTACAAGTGTAGAGAAGCTCATTGTAGGGTGCAAATTAGACATGACAATTGAATTTGAGATGAAGGAAATAGCCATGATGCATTACTTCTTGGATTTGGTGGTTTGGCAAAGACCAGGGGAGATATTCCTTAGGCATGGTAAGTATGCAGTTGACATACTTAAGAGGTTTTAGATGGAGGATTGCAAGCCTTTGGCCACACCCATGATCACTAATATGAAGAAGGTGACAACAAATTTAAATTTGGTGGGTCCCATGTTGTATAGGCAGTTAATAGATTCCACGATGTATTTTGTCAAAGCTAGACTATATATATATATGTTTTGTAGTGAACACTCTGAGCCAATGCATGGTGGATTTGAAGCAAGAGCATTAGCTAGCAACAAAACATGTTCTTAGGTATTTGTAGGCCACATTGGATTATGGTATGAGATATATTGGAGATGGTGAAGTTAAGTTGTAGGGGTATTTAGACTCAGATTGGCAAAGTAGTGCATCAAACAGGAAGAGCACCTTAATGTGTTGTTTTAGCTGGGGATCAACAATAATATTCTGGTTCAATAACATGAAAAATTCCATGTCACTTAGCTCGGTGGAGGTAGAATACATGACGGTCGGTATTGATAGTTGTGAGACCATCTAACATTGCAAGTTACTTGCGAGAATTTTTGACCAGGAGTTGGACCCAATAGTTATTTATTATGATAATCATAGTTGTATCAAACTCTCTGAGAATACAGTGTTTGATGACATGTCAAATAACATAGAGATCAAATATGATTCTGTATGAAACATGATTTAGAAGGGAGCAGTGAAGCTCTAGTATATTCTCATAGATTAGCAGGTGGCTCATATTCTTACCAAGCCCTTAGTAAAAAAGAAAATTGAGACGTTTAGAGATAGAATTGGATTGGTCTAGAATTCCTTCCTCACTAAGAGGAAGTGTTGAAAAATGTAGCGTTAGAGACATTTGTTTAGTGACCACAAAGGAAAAGTGGAAAATAATTCCAACTTGTAATTTCACTTGAAAAATAAAATAAAAAGTGAAAGCCTTTTGTTTTGAAGTCAAATAGTCTTAGGAATCTAAATGAATTTTTCTAGAACATTATTAACCTAGATTAGGATTTAATATTAGCCATAGATGTCATACTTGAGATAGGAGGCAACTAGGATTGATGAGATTAGTTATCTCTCTCAAAGAATAAAGAGGACAAGATAAGATAATTCAAACACATATGAGAATATAGCAGAGAGAGAAGGAGAAGGGCATGGTCCATTCAAGGAGAAGAAGAGTAGATTGCTGAAGTGGCTAGCAGGTACATTAGAGAGTACATTATTGTAGCAATTTTTTCCATGCACATGTCATCTAGGAGATTTAATGACCATATAGATGTTGGTTAAAAGTAGGCGAGGTCATCTTGTGAGCTTTGATCAAAGGAATGAAAAGATGATTAGAAGGAGAAATCCCTCTGTATGTGTTTTATTTCTTCCGCTCTTCATTTTTTAGCCACTTTGGGATGGATGCAATGTTTAGGAATTTAATTTTTTGTCTTTAAATAAATTTTGTTTTGAGTTATTTAATGGGAGATCATTACAACACAATCATGTAGGCTTAAAAAAATTACATGGAAGTAGTTCATTTATGAATACACTTGTCATCTATGCTCATTCACACCAAGATACTACTAGAGGCCAAAACTTCCTTTTAAGATAAAATCTGATGCAAAAGCCTTAAAATCCAAAACCATAACATAGCCCTACGAAATGATGTGGTTGTTTATGCCGTTGGAAATATTGTGACGTGCTCTTTGCGATGAAGTCATTTTCACTGAGTTTTGAGAACTTTGATTTTTTTCCATTTCTCTGTCTACTGAGGCCATTATGAGGTTCTTGAGTTGCTTCTGCAAGTTTTGAGCCGTCCTTAGTCTTCTATGGATCCTTTTTGGATCAATGGTGGAGGAGTACACATCCATCATGAAAGTATTCAAGGACTTAGGAAGAAAATGAGAACATGATATTCAAGGATAAATGGATATTTGTGGAGTATGAACTTCACCAAAATAAAAGGAGGTCCTAACTTATATTGTATTTTCTTTAGGACTGATTGGCTCATATTGGTGTTGTATGTATATTATTTCTTTCTTACAGGTGTAGATAAGCTCATTGTAGGGTGCAAATTAGACATGACAATTTCTATCGCAAAAATGAAAGGATCAGCAAACATACAAAAATAAAGAGATATACACACGTATCTTTACTCTCATATTGACCCAGACTATGATTCAAATCACAATCGCAGAGTCATTTTCACATCAATAATAAGAGCACTACTATAAGCAGAAGCACACCTCGCCCAACCCCGAAATTCATGGGTAATTTTTCGGATTGATTCGCTGCCAAACAAAATATGTTACTATCAATAATAATATATTCATTTCAGCAATAGAAATAATTGGCATTGTAAATGGGAACTCAAGTACTCATTACTGTGATAAAAAAGGCCGAAGGGAAAAACGAAAGGAAATATTACTCGAAAGCGATTATTTTGATTGGAGGACAAAAAAGCCTTCTATATAAACTGCAGAATAATCATATGGATAAGTGTCAAGCTGTTTGACTGCGTTCGCCAAGCAATTAGAGAAATTGGCGGTGGATAGAACTATGTCACACTGAACGAGAGCATAAATCTTATGACCTGAAGAGTCAACACTCGCTCCTGTCGCGAATCTCAAGATGAGGCATGAGTATATCCATTGGAAATATTATTCAAAAGAGATTATGTCTAAGGGATACAAAATTATACTAGTACATCTATGTTCTCTATAAAATTAGATGAAGGATGAGGTATAACATAATTAATTAAATAGTTTACAAT
Source organism: Picea engelmannii (assembly GCA_009831015.1). NCBI lineage: Eukaryota > Viridiplantae > Streptophyta > Pinopsida > Pinales > Pinaceae > Picea > Picea engelmannii. The sequence goes on from ML793542.1 coordinate 9,034, forward strand.
ATGCATAATTTTAGTAATAATTGTTGCATGCAAATTTTTGTATAATTAGAAGTACGGGAAGAAAATATATGATTAGTATAGGAGGACTATAGATATGTAAGATTTCGAGAGATATAACATCTATGAGGATGAAATCATAGGTTTACATATTAGCCTGAAAAATTTAGAGACCGAGTCTAATGGATATAGAATAAAAGTATATAACTTGTGGAGCAAGTCGATACTATGAGCATATTTTAGAAAGAAGTGTAGAGATATAGAATGGACCATGAAAGGATGATAAAATATTACTGGGAGTTACTATAGAGTCTGAATATGTTGTAGAGACAAGTCAATAAATATTTTGTCACAAAATAAGCACCCAATGCAAGGCAAGTAGAAGTATCCAGATCTCATGACAGGAGGGATGACCATAGGGGATCTAGGAAATCAAGAAGTGCTACTTAATATCGTTTTTCACTAGGACACTCATCTGGAAGAGAATATGTATTTTCATGGTCGAATAGAAACCTAAGTGTGTCCCCTGTAAAAATCAGAGAAGGAGGTATGAGGTAAATGATTTGTAAGGAGATATTAAGAAGAATAAACTTCCTAATTTTGATGGTGACCATAAGAAATATGAATATGCAGAAGCATGATTGTTGGGAATGAGGAAATATTTCCAATTGCACAATTATTCATCAAATGTAGAAGCCATAATTGAAACCTACCAAATTCAAGGAAAAACATCAATGTGGTGGGACCAACTCATGTAGGTTAAGCACATTGATGAGAAGAGGATCTCATGGGTGCAATTCAATATTTTTTTTAGAAGAAATACTTGTTAGAACTCAATCTTGAAACATGACAATGGATGAGTATTAGAGGAGGTTCCTTTAATTGTCGAGGTATGTTGGCTTCATAAGGGATGAGAAGGTTAAAATACAAATATTTCTAAGTGGGCTACCTTTTTTCTATAGTGATAAAATTAAGTTTGATGAAGCCAAGACACTGGAAGACGCCATAAGAAAAGAAAAGTATATTTATGAACATAATAAGGGAAGGCATACTTTTCAAAAATATTGGGTTGACAAAAAGAAAGGAAATGTGGATTAGAGGAAGGAAGGATTCAAGACACCTTTCTTTAGAAATGATTCTCAGTCATATAGGCAAGGGAAGAAAGCAAGGAATGAGCCCAATATGAAAAAATCATTGGGGAAAAGGCCAAGACAATAGCCTATAAAGTGTTGGGGATTTGAGGGAGACACATGTTTAAAGATTTCCCTAATAAATGAGATAAGATGAGGACTATGTGTAACTTTCAAGAATCTAATGCAATGAAAGACATGGGCAAGAGCGTGCCAAAGATTTATGCATCCTTGGAGAATAGACAAGAAAATTATCAATCCCACATGATTGAGGTGGAAGGTAAGATGTATAATCAACCCATAGCTATTTTCATTGATTCTGGAGCTAGTCATAGTTATATAGATCCTAATGTGGTTGACGGATTTTAATTGAAGACATGTAAGCATGAAAAGTCTTGGTTGGTTTAACCAGTCATTCGAACCAAGAGAACAATCAATGAGCTTGTTAAAGATTACACAATGAACATGAATGGAGTCATCAATAAGTTTAATTTGAACATCATGCAACTTGGTTCATATGAATATTTGTTTGGTATGGATTGGTTGGACATGCATCATGTTTTCCTAGATTGCTACAACAAAGATTTTACATGTCTTGATAAGGAAGGAAAATCAAGGGAAATTCAAGGTATTCCAAGGTCTATATATGTAAGAGAGATTTCAACATTATAGCTAAAGAGAAGTCTTAGAAAATGGTGCCAAATATATGTAGTGAATATGGAAGAGCCAACCAAGGATGAAGTGCCAAATCTTGAAGACTATCAAGTCTTGAAGGAATATGAGTATGTGTTTGGGAAATTTCTAGGATTTTCAACAAAGAGAGACATTGATTTCTCTATTGACTTGATTCCTAGAGCTTCCCTAGTGTCCAAGACTCCCTACATAATGAGCACAACAGAGCTGAAAGAGTTGTAGATGCAGCTAGAAGAGTTGTCAAAGAAGTGTACATACACCCAAATGTTTCTCCTTATGGTGCCCTAGTTCTTTTTGTGAAGAAAAAGAATGGAAATATGAGGTTACGTATTGAATTTAGACAATTAAATAAGGTTACAATAAATAATAAGTATATTTTTTCGAGGATTGATGATTTCTTTGATCAGTTAAAGGTAGAAAAGATATTTAATAAGATTGAATTGATATTAGGTTATCATCAAGTAAGGTTTTGAGAAGAATATACTAGCAAGACATCATTTCAGACAAGGTATGGTCATTATGAGTTTGTAGTGGGCCTGTTTGATCCCTGTTTCATAACACTGACATATTGTGTGAGTTGTGGAACAAGAGGATGTGACACTTACATCATAGAACATTGCTTATTCTAAGGGCGATAGTCACATATCCTCCATAATTCAATATCAAGCAATATGGAGTATCCATAGGGTGCATGCTTGGCAAGCATGCCAAGGTTTCTTTCCCAAACAACAAGCATAGGTCTAAGGAGAAACTAGACCTAGTGCATTCAAATGTTTGTGAACCAATGCCAATAGCATCAATTTAAGAAATCATGCACTATGTTTCCTTCATTAACTACTTATGTCACAAAAATTAGATCTATTTCCTAAAGACCAAGAGAGATCTTTAACAAGTTTCAAAATTTCAAATCTCTAAATGAAAAACAAACAAGGAAAAATAATAAAGACCCGAGATTCGAAAATGGGGGTGAGTATACCTCCAAGGATTTTAAGGGGTTTTGAAAGGAGTTGGGAATCAAGAGGGAGATGGTTGTTCCATTAAACCCACAATAGAATGGGTTTGCAGAGTAGAATAATCGATCCATCATAGGGTCTACTAAGGCCATGATTCATGATTAGTACTTATCGACTTTTCTTTGTGTAGAGGCATGCAACACAATATTCTACATCCATAACTGGTGTTCTCATAAGATCTAGTTGGAGGAAAAAACATCAGAGGAGGAATTCACTAGTGTGAAGCCAGATGTGAATCATTTCAACATATTTGTTTGTCCATTTTATATCCTTGTACTAGTAGAAAATGGGACTATGTTGGAAACCTCTAGTAGGAAGGGTTTGTTTGTAGGTTATAGTGAGATTTCAAAGGCTTATAGGGTCTATATTATAGAGAAAAGGAATACAATAGTGAGTATAAATATAAAGTGTGAGGAATACTTTACTTCCAGGAAGTCCCATGAACCTATTGTAGTGAAAGAGGATGAGGATCTAGAAGCTCCAAAGGTTGAGCCATGGTCACTAATGACTTCAAAAGTAGTACAACATCCTTTAGGTCAAGAGGATATAGTAAACCCTTCCACTTCCGTAAGGAGACCTCAATGGTTCAAGAGACATTGAGGGATGTTGAGGAGTACGTTGAGAATCCTATGATCACATTTAGAGAGAGAAAAACATTTGAAGAAGTTTCTATACTAGATGGCGTTGATGAGAAGAATCATAGATTTTGAGCCTTTTGTCTTTCAGGTGACAATAGACTAATATGTATGGTGGGATTCCTTGGTGGATGAGTACACATCCATAATGAAAGTATTCAAGGACTTAGGCAGGCAAAGAGAGCATGCTATTCAACGATAAATGGATATTTGTAGAGTATGAGCTTCACCAAAATAAAAGGAGGTCCTAACTTATATTATATTTTCTTTGGGATTGATTGGATCATATTGGTGTTGTATGTATATTATTTATTTCTTACAGGTGTAGATAAGCTCATTGTAGGGTGCAAATTAGACATGACAATTGAGTTTGAGATGAAGGAAATACCCATGATTTATTACTTCTTGGATTTGGTGGTTTGGCAGAGACCGAGGGAGATATTCCTTGGGCAAGGTAAGTATGTAGTTGACATACTTAATGGGTTTTAGATGGAGGATTGCAAGCCTTTGCCCACACCCATGATCACTAATATGAAGAAGGTGACAACTTCAAATTAAAATTTGGTGGGTCCCATGTGGTATAGGCAACTAATAGGTTCCTCGATGTATTTTGTCAATCCTAGACTATATATGTTTTGTAGTGAACACTCTGAGCCAATGCATGGTGGATTTGAGGAAAGAGCATTAGGTAGCAACAAAACATGTTCTCTGGTATTTGTAGGCCACGATGGAGTATGGTCTGAGATATCTGGGAGATGGTGAAGTTAAGTTATAAGGGTATTTGCACTCAGATTGGGAAAGTAGTGCATCAGACAAGAAGAGCACCTTAGGGTGTTGTTTTAGCTTGGGATCAACAATAATATCCTGGTTCAATAAGAAGAAAAATTCCATGTCACTTAGCTCGGTGGAGGTAGAATACATGACAATCGATATTGCTAGTTGTGAGACCATCTAGCACTACAAGTTACTTACATGACTTTTGACCATGAGTTGGACCCCATAGTTATTTATTGTGATAATCATAGTTGTATCAAACTCTCTGAGAATACAGTGTTTGATGACATGTCAAATAACATAGAGATCAAATATCATTCCATATGAGACATGATTTAGAAGGGAGAAGTGAAGCTCTAGTATATTCCCATAGATTAGTAGGTGGCTCATATTCTAACCAAGCCCTTAGCAAAAAAAAATTGAGACGTTTAGAGATAGAATTGGATTGGTCTAGAACTCCTTCCTCACTAAGAGGAAGTGTTGAAAAATGTAGCTCGAGCAACAACTTTTTGCATAGGTTTAGTGTGAACCTATTAGAGACATTTGTTTAGTGACCACATAGGAAGTGGAAAATAATTTCAACTTGTAATTTCACTTGAAAAATCAAATAAAAAGTGAAAGTCTTGTGTTTTGAAATCAAATAATCTTAAAAATCTAAATGAAATGTTATAGAACATTAGTGACCTAGATTAGGATTTAATCTTAGCCATAGATACCATACTTGATAGGTGACAACTAGGATTGAGAAGATTAGTTATCTCTTTCAAAAAAAAATACACATATGAGAATATAGAAGAGAGAGGGAATGAGAAGGGCATGGTCCATTCAAGGAGAAGAAAAGTAAATTGTTGAAGTGATTAGCTGGTACATTAGAGCGTACACTATTATAGCAATCTTTTCCATACACATGTCATCTAGGAGATTTAATAACCATGGAGATGGTAGGCTAGAGAGGTTATAGAGGAGATTGGCAGCCAAACAGTTGAAACCCCGCCTGCGGATAGAAATTGGAGTAAGTGTGGACGTTCAAGAATGAAAACCATATAATCCCTTCGAAGTCATATGCATTGGAAAGCCAATTTTGTTGGCGCGACTGACGGTCCACTGAGTCTGCAAAGCCATATGCATTAGCAAGTCAATTTTGTTTGCGCGACGAACAGTTATTGAATATTCAAAAGGCAAGTAAAGCGGGCCGCGGCGCACAATAAACAATATATGAAACCTGCACGGCACATGCAAAACCCTATCAAATTGCAAATTGAGTAAGTTAATTTGGAGCAATTTTTTTATTGGAAAAAAAAAAAATAGGTTTTAATTGGGCTAGATTTTTAGGGTAGGTTGAGTTTAACATGAATTAAAGTTTCATGTATTTTAGAATTTTATTTAGAAGTTTTGTCCCATTTTAAATTAACCCACATGCTCAAAAAATCGATCATTTCTTATAAATTGGCCAGAAATTTAAAATTACATTCTTAAAAACGGACCAAAAAATAAAATTTTATAAACAAAGTTTTTAATATTACACTAAATTTAGAAAACGCTTTTATTTTATAAAATTAAAAAAATAATATAAATACACCTTATCCATGCTTGTAACATCTGTCGTTCAAATTTTAATTAGCATTGAATCAAAGTCCATATGTACATACTTTTTTCGATTTAAAAAATAAATAAAATCCTAAAATATATAACATTCTACAGCCAATAGTTATTGTTTGCCTTTGATTTATTATTCCTGATAATGTATATGCATAGCTATGTTCACAGGCTGTGCACAACGAAGTGGGATCTAAGGCAAG